>CAOGCB010267313.1:0-11798 GCA_948266635.1 Cnidoscolus chayamansa
TAATTTTCACATGTCGAAAGGAGGACCCATATTGTCTTAGAGACTGTGCCCACTCCTTCATCGATCAATGCTAAGATCACCCATGTCTTTGCAATGACAACTCAGGTAAGAACATCCATGGCTTGTCCCACTCTGCCCTGCTGTGCCACTGTGGTCTCTGAGACTTGTTTATACTCCAAGGAAATAAAAAAAAGCTTTATTTTTTTCTTTTCTTTTTAGCAGGAAAAGTTCGGTTGCTAACAGTATAATAATGGGAGGTTGCTAAAATGCACCATCTCTGCTTTGGATGCTTCTCTTGGTATTGGGTTTCGTGCTTGACCCCTCCGTCTTTCTCTCTTTAATGCCTTTGTAAAAGCATAGAAATTACAAGCATACATAGTCAAAGAGAGTTTGGTTGTTTTTGTTGTTTCCTCTCTTGAATCCTTTTGGGTGTCTTTTTACATAGATGATAATCATTCTTGCGTTGATGCTTTCGAAACCAGATGTGGAGTAATGGGTAGTCGTTCCTTTTCCTAGTAAGAAAAGAAAATAAAAGAAAATAAGGTACTGATTCAGTAGTTGTTTTGTAACTTTTGTTTAATATTTGCAGCAGTAAGAAAATAAAATAAGAGGAACATCGGTCTCCCCCTCTGTCTGCTCCCTGTCTCTGCCAGTCTCCATGTCAGGGGCATTTTCTTTATTGTCTTGTTATTTTCTTTTCAAATTCTTGTATATCGTTTTTTTGGTTGGAAATCAAGACATCTCGTTGGGATTTATCTTAGTTGAGACCCATTTAGAATTTTTTTTTTTTGGATTGAAGATTTGTCCATTTCTGAGCTAAGGAGAGTTTGAAAATGGGTACTCTTTCAATATGCTGTTTCTTTTCAGATGAGGCTTCAAAGTCAGGAAGAATAGCAGAATCATGATGTGGGGGTGAAAGCCTTGTTCTCTGAGTTAATCAACCAAGGCCATCACACAGATTTGGAGACGTATAATAGCAGCTTTTTGCGTATGTATGTATTGGCATTATTTGAAATCTGTTATTGTTGTGTATTGCTAGTCTCTTCTTTCTTGAGGTTTTAAAGAAATTATTAGGCGTGTAGATAGTATTCTAAGGACTGTGGATTTCACTTTTAACAGGACTAACTTGAATAATTTACTGAAACGCATGTTATACTCTATCTGCAATCTTAGTACTATCCTAGTTCTGAGACTTTTAAATCCAGTATTCTTTCTTGACATGGTTTTATTTCGTCTTTGAAAGTCTTTGAAGTCAAGAAAAGAATGCATCATCTGTGAGAACTGCAAGTGGTAGTGTTCTCCTCTTCTCGGTTAATCTTTCTGGTATAGAAATACGAGCAATTGAGACTGTATCTGGGTTTTGCTCACTCTATCATGCCTTCAAGTTAAAGTTGTAGCATAATTCTTTTGATTGTTGAAGAAATGGGTTGTGTAGCATCTAAGATTCAAAAGGAAGAGAGAGTGCAAATTTGCAAGGAGAGAAAGAGGCTAATGAAACAACTGGTACTTTTTCGGGGAGAATTTGCAGATGCCCAATTGGCTTATTTGAGAGCACTGAAGAATACCGGTGTAACCCTTAGGCAATTCACTGAATCAGAGTCATTAGAGCTTGAAAATATCTCTTATGGCCAGGCATTACCTCCTTCCCCTCCTCTTCCTCTGCCTCCTTCGCCTCCACCTCCTCCTCCCTTTAGCCCTGATTCAAGAGGGTCCGTTGATAATCAGAAAGAAGAAATTGATCAAGAAGAAAGCATAAAAATTGATGAGGATGATTGTTGTACACCACCACCTCCAATTTATAGTTCCTCATGGAATATTTGGGACTCAGAATCCTTTGAGCAGCCTTGTCCACAATTTCGAGGCAAGAGCAAAATGGTGGAAACGGCAGTAGATGAGGAAAATTGGGCAGAGGCTAAGGCAGAATTTGAGGAAGAAGATCGGGAAGAGGAGTATGCTGGGAATGTTCTTTCTAATTCACTTGTCGTGAAGCAGAAGCAGCAGCCTGTAAAATTGATTGATGATGACTCATCAATGGTGAGCTGTTGTACTAAAGATACTGCAGATTTGGCTATGGTACATTGGAAGAGCAAGAAGACCTTGGAGGGTATTGTTAAGGAGTTGGATGATTATTTCCTTAAAGCATCAGCTGGTGGAAAGGAAATAGCTGTTCTTATGGATGTTTCCAAAGGGGAAACTTCTCTGTATCAGCATTCCAAAGAAAATAAAAGTAAACGCTGGCTCCTCTTAGTAATTTGGTGTTTATTTGACAATATTTTATTTATCCATAATTGTGTGCATGTAAATGTGTCTGACAATCCCTGCTACTCAAGCTATTGATGGGAAAATGGTCAGTATTTCTTAATCCTAAAAGCTGCTTATCTTTGAACATGATAATTTTGTTTTATACTTTCATAGCTCTACCAGTAGTTTTGTTGTTCTGTGCACAGAGAAGATGTTATTATGTTTCCATGATTGCATCTCTTTGATCGAAATTCTGTCCATTGCTGTCCCTTCAAATTGCAGGAATTCTTAGATTTTGGTGTGGGATTTATTAGTTCACATTCTAGTTAGATTACAGAGGAGTTTTTATGTGGATTTCTTAGTTCACAGTCTATTTAGATTAGAAGAATTTTTATGAGATTTAAATTCTTAAAGGAATCATATCCTCACTACAATTAAAATGTCAAGGGCTAAATGATCCTTGGTGTTGTCTTAGTTTTGTGGTTATATAAATTGACTAATTTATTTTAGTAATAAATGGTAGCTGAACGAACTTTAGATTTGTGGTTCTTATTGTAATTTGTAATGTGCTTTTTCTCGAATTATTAATCTGTATAGTGTTGTTCTGCAATTGTTGGAATTGGGATGGAAGATTTTGGAGTTCTTTATCTCAAGTGTTAAAATTTTCGTTGACATCATGATGCTTCATTAGATATTATTTATTTTTTCTCTTATCTACAGGGCCACTGAACTCTAATACTACACGGTAAAATAGTTGTCATTAGGTGAAGGATTTTCAAGTTATATAGATTTTGTTGCCGACATCATGATGCTTTGTTAGATATTATTTATTTTCTCTCTTATCTAAAGGGCCACTGAACTCTGTCCTACACAGCAGTGGGGGGTATCTATTTAGAACAGCTGTTGATCATAGTTTTCAATTTAACATTATAAAATTCTTCCTACAGCATTTGTTGTATGTCAATTTATGTCCTACTTTGTTTCACTTGAATGTTGAACTAAACCTTGCTTTAATCTTTCCTCTTATATCCATATATTTCAACCTACATGACCCCAAATGCTTCATGCTAACTATTATCCTCTTTAAGAAGTCCTTGAAATCCTAGTTCCTTATATTTTATTTTATTTTTTTTTGTTTTGACCTGTTATCCCCAAGTGTTTGGTCTCAAAATGTTAGCAGATATAATTGGAAAGCTAGTTGAGAAGGCTACCTTCCATAAATATATCAACATGTAGGATGTACATTTCAGCAAGCAAGTAACCTTAATGCAACATTCATGTGAACAAAATGATGTCATCTATATTAAATACAAGGAGGTACAGAGTATTTGAAGCATTCTGTTATAGCAGGTAGGGTTGGTATAATTATTTGGCAGTTGGCACTCTGGTTTCAATTGCTTCTTTCATGTAATATCTTAATGATCACTGAACAAATCTGTTACTGTTAACAGATAGGTCCACAGTGATAATCATATTTTATTGTTGCTTTTTATGTGATCTAAGAATTTTGTTTTCCTTATCATTTTGGCCTTTAATATGCTGAAGTGATTCCTCTATATACTATGCATGTGTATGTGTTGCAGGATCATAAACCCTTTCTTGATATTTTTTCTTCAACGTCTAAAATTACTTGTTTATATTAATTGTCACATGCTACTTTTAAGTTCATCATGGAAGTTGTAACTTTTGTTTTCAGGGAAAAGGAGTAATTCAGCCAAGGTCATCAGTGCACTTTCATGGAGTTGGTCTTCTAAGTCGCTTCAGTTTGCTAAATATGCTGCTGAGGTTTCTAATCCCAGTGAACCATGCAAACCTGGAGCTCATTGCATCACACTTGACAAACTATATGCTGCAGAGCAGAAACTTTACAAGGAAGTTAAAGTAAGAATGACATTTCACTTGTAGATGGAATATGCACATTCTTATTTGAATGATTGTATTGTCGGACAATTTTGTTCTCACTGCTCTCTTCTCTCTCTCTCTCTCTCTCTAGTCCTTTCACACGCACACAACACGCATGCGTGCACAATGTTACATGATGATATTCATTGTGGCACATGGCAGAATAATCTCATCCAAGAGTTATCATATATATAAAACTCAAGATTATTTCATTTCTTCCCCTACAGTTAACTAAAAAAAATTATCCTTTTGGTGAACAATTGGATTGAGAAATTGCAAGATTGAGGGTCTGATAGCTTTTATCTTGGCCATTTAGTTCATAAACTCATATTTGCTTATTATAGTTGATATTGATGTAATATTGTTCCTGTATACCTGACCCATTTCAGACTTTAAATTTTGCTGAGACATTTATGTTGGAACTGAAATAATGCACATGAATCTGACTGGTCTCATGGTTGGAACTGAAATATCTTTGCATTGTAATGCTTTCTCAGTGTATCAGAAAAGAAATTGAATGTGAACATTTCAAATCCATATACAACTTGTTCTGAAATTACTTGCTAAACTTTGTTCTAGGTTTAATATTGCAGGTTAATGAATGAAATATATTTTTATGTTGAAATGGAAGACAGTATCTTGTTTTAGTGGCAATGTTTCAACATTTACTTAATCCTCAGTGATCGGTGTTTGAGGACTTGTCATGCAATTATGCTTCTTTTAATTTGGTTGCATTTGTATTTTTTCTCCCACAGTGACACTATTTTTGTTGTTATTTTTTTAATCATCTATTTATCATATTATGTAGGAAGAAGAAATGACCAAAATAGAGCATGAGAAAAAGTCCATGTTACTCCTGAAACAAGAAGAAGAAAACCATGAGTGGACCAAGACTGAAAAAACTCGACTGAGTGTTGAAGGTTTGGAAACTGATGTCAGACGCCTGCAGCATTCAATAAGTAGTACTTGTTCATCTATATTGGAACTCATTGACTTGGAGCTGTACCCTCAACTTGTTGCATTGACATCTGGGTAATAATCGCTATAGACACCTATAATATGCTATATCTTTTTGCTTTTTTCTTCTGAACTGTTAATGTCCTGCCTACGAGTGATTTCCAGTAGACCTGGCTAGAGGTCAGTTTGGAACTGGAAGTAAACCTGTTTTGCCTGGAACCGTGATTGAATGGGACCAGAACAGGCTGGTATAATGATTTATTTCATTATAAAAATAAAGAATTGAAAAAAAAAAAAAACCCTTGACAGCAGGAGTTGATTAAAATTGGGTTGAATTGGGTTAAACTGGGACCTGAACTGTGGGAGAATTTTAGGCCCCAGTTTAGGTTCATAATTTCAGTGAACCTGATTGGACGGTCCATGTCCAGCCCAATTTTCTAACTAGGCATTAGGTTTCCTTCAGTAACTTCCATATATGTAAAGTGTCTCAAATTGTTCTTAATTATTTTATATTTAGTCTTCTTTGTTTTGTTTGAATGCCTTTATAGGTTGAAAAATATGTGGAGAACTATGTACGAGTGCCACCAAGTTCAGAATCATATCTCTCTGCAATTGAATCATCTCACTGATAGTCAAGGTGTAGACTTGACTACGGACTACCATCGCCAAGCCACAATTCAGCTTGAAACTGAGGTCACCTCTTGGTACCTCAGCTTCTGCAAACTTGTAAAATCTCAACAGGAGTATGTAAGAACTCTGTGTAGGTGGATCAAGCTGACTGATTGCCTCATAGATGACAATCAGCATAGTAGTTGCTCATCTGCTGTTCGAAGTCTGTGTGAAGAATGGCAGCTCGTCTTTGACAGATTACCTGATAAGGTATTGCCATAATCCAACTTTGAATATTATAGTTTACCTACTACCTTAGTTATTTTTGTATATAATGAAATAAAATTCACATATTTTACTTGTGTTCTATTGCGGTCAGAGTTTCCTTGTGAGTCAACTGGCTATAGGTTTTGTTAACTTGGTTTTTAGGTGTTCTGTTTTTGAAAATATATGTTCTACCAATAAGTAGTCCTCTTTGATATTTCTATGGATTTTAGAAAGGATTTATTTTGAGCCTGTTTGCTTTCAAATGTGTATTTATTTTTAAAATTGTGGATAATTAGTGTCCATGAGCTGGTTACAGTTTCTTGAATGGTCAGATAATTAATAGTTGATGTATTATGCATAACTTTCAAAACTTGACTGGATCTATATTTCGGGTTTAAACCCGGTTTATCATTCATCTGAAGTAAAAGAGAACAGCTCTCCTACTCCCAGTATGTGTTAACCCTTGACCTCAATGAACAGATTGCTTCTCCAATTAACCAACTTAAGTTTTTATTATTAAAGTTCTCAATACCTATTTATATCATTATTAACTTGAATTGCTTAATTATTTTCTATTTGTCATCTTTTATATCATAAAAGCATATAACTTTCTATCTAATTATTGTACTATAAAATTTTAATTTTAATTTTATTTTTATTAATATATTATGAAAAATTTATACAATTTTTTGTAACCTTTCTTTCAGTGATGAACTGTAAAATGGGAATGAATTTCAGTATTCTGTTTCTTGCATGTTGTGGATTAAATCTTTCTCTTTCATTAAAACTAGTTTATTTGTTTCATGTTCCCATGTAGGGAACTTAATAGAATTATTTCTTTTTTCGTTTTGATAATGTGACTTCTTCATGCAGATAGCCTCGGAGGCCATTAAAGGCCTTTTGGATGCCATTCAAATGATAATGCTGCAGCAGACAGAGGAACACAACTTGCACAAAAAATCTGATAAACTAGAAAAAAGATTTCAGAAGGAGCTCTTCTCCCTTACTGAAATGGAGAAAAAGGTTACTTGGAGTTCTACTGATGGAGATATGCAATCTGATTTGAGCCCTAAAAATCCCTTGTCGCTTAAGCGTGCGAAAACTGAAGCCTTAAAGAAACGGCTAGACACTGAGAAGACTAACTATTTGAACTCAGTCGAGGTTACCAGAGTCATGACTCTAAACAAACTGCAAACAGGCCTTCCCATCTTGTTCCAGGCATTAATGGGATTTTCAAGTGCTTCTGCTCAGGCCTTTGAGGCTGTTCACAGCCAGGTCAGACCAGCAGTTGATTGCGATGCATCAGAAAGCTCAATGAGCTAAATTCGATGGAAAGGTAAGTCGAAATGCTAACTAGCGACACACTTAAAAAATTCATTTGGTCAAGTTCTTTATCACATTCGAGGATGCATATTAAACTACAACAAATTTAATTTTTGTTTATAGTGGCATGTCTTACTGTTTTAATCAATTAGACTGAACAAGGTGCAGTTCCAGTTGGTGTAATGTCAATATATATGTGTATATATATATTGAAGTCCTACACTTGAGAAGCACAGCAGCAGCTGCAAACTGCATTTAGATGTAGTTTTCTCTGCACCAATTAAAGAATTTTCATCATGTTAATTTTCCCAAGTGGGTACCACATACTGCTATAGAATTTTCAAGAATGTAATGTAAATCTAAAACGGTGCGTCTAAAGATTATATATGGTATAAATTGTGATTAAGGAGATTGAAATTTGGCATGTAAGAGCTAAGCTTCTTCCCCTATGGTTTTCTTATATTTATGTTTTTACGACTCATCTATAGGAACAGTTCTCTTTAATCTGCTGATAGCCACTCAGTACAGGCAAATACGTATTATGTTCATCAGGTGAATCTTGGCCGAGGGTTTTTCCCGTGTGATTTAGCATCTATTTAGTAGGAAGTTCTAAAATTTTTCAATTTGTGTAAATAAATTTAAGGTTTATAGCATTCTTAAATGCACATTAGTTAGGACGAGTGAGAGGTAGCTTTTGAGAATGAGGTAAGTTCTACATGTATATAGCCTCTGTGTGTTTGGGTTAAGTGTGTTAGGCTTCCTCTTTGTATTTCACGCTTCGATTAGTGAGGGGGGAGAGTTAGTTAGGGAGAGTTAGTTAGGTCCGGCCAATTTACTTAACAAAGGCATTGAGTGTGCATACCCATATAGAAAGATATTAGATGTTCTCACATTCTTTTATGGTACTAAAAAGAAATTCAGCATCTCGAATTTTGTAATTTTGAATATAATTAACCAGTGATGATGGGGTTTTAAGAGACGATATCTCTTTGAGGCATTGAGTCGAACAAGTGATCAGTATCTTCAACCAAGCCAAGCTTTTTATATATATTCATTCCGAAAGAAGCAAATGCTAAGAGGTGAAAATGGAAATGCCAGTCAAGGAAAATAAGGAAAAGGATGAATTACTATTTAAGTTCTTGCATTTTGTTAAAATTAATTGTCTTTAAAGTAAAATCATTAAATATTGTAGAATGCAGCAACATAAAAATCATCACAAATGCATTATAGTGCATGAATTACAAATCTATTAATACAATATATTCTGCTAGTAATATCAGTTGGTAATTTGATATGATATAATAGAAATTATTTATTAACACTAGTTGGTTATTTGGCTGATTAAATTCATTATTCTACACATTACTTCCTCTGCAAGTAACATATTTGAAGTTAGATCCCTAAACTAAGAGTTTCATAACTATAATGATGATTACTACATACTGTTGCACCTCAAAAGGAAAACGCATAACTAGAGGGAAAGAGATAGGAAAAAGAGAGAAAACCTGATTGTTATCATCCACTCAGACTTGGCGCCTGATGATAAATGTGCATATATTTCTCAGGTTTAACTCACCTCCATACCCAAACAAAAAAACATGATTTAAACAAGAGTACTATCAGCACTTATCTGAATATTATATGCAATGAAATGGAAAAACACAAAATAAAGCCTCTGCTTTCACCATCAACATTTATCCAAATAATAATGTAGTGAAGTGGGGTTAATTGAAGCTGAATCCTTAAAAAAAACTCAATGGCATTCTTACGAACATATGATGTGCATCCATTCTCAATCCATTTACCTTCATTTTCATTCTTTGTTTTCTGATACTCATTTTTTCTCAAGAGTATAACAACCTTGGCAATCTCTCTAACCCTCCATTCATGAGCTTCATGATCAACCTTGTTAACTAGTTCATGTTACTTTTTCCTGCATTTTAGCAACCCGTCTTCTCATCTTCCTTCGAAGTTTCTTTTGTTTGAACTCTGGCATTTTATCATACAATTGAACTGCTTCTGATTTTTCATTCCAAGGCCATGAGAAGGCAAAATGGCTCTAGCTTAGCTCTTAATTTTGACATCAAGGAATTTCCGGCATCTATTTCTTGGAGTTCCAAATAGGATTTTCTTTCTAAATTTGGAGAAAAACCACAAGCAACAGAGTCATTAGACTCCCATTTTCCATATTCAGCAAATTATTTACCTTCTTTCAATATCACCAATACCTCATCATCCCATTTAGAACATTCAAGAGGATTCAAGATTGGTGGGCACTTTTATTAAACATTGTCAGTAACTAAAGAAAGTATTTCCTATTGATCGCCAATCTTGTTGAACATCATGATTGGTGTTATGAGCATTTTCTTGTTGAAATTTCTCAGTATTTTTCATTATTACCTCCATCTACAATCTTATTTATGATTCTCGTGATAAACGGTGCCTTGTCACAATCATGGCTAGTGGTAAATTGCACATCACATACAAATGATTATACTTGCAGACTAAATTCCAAAATTGCAAGTAGAGGTATTCTCTACTTTCAATTGT
This sequence comes from Cnidoscolus chayamansa, assembly GCA_948266635.1. Taxonomy (NCBI): domain Eukaryota; kingdom Viridiplantae; phylum Streptophyta; class Magnoliopsida; order Malpighiales; family Euphorbiaceae; genus Cnidoscolus; species Cnidoscolus chayamansa. Next base: position 9,850 of record CAOGCB010267313.1, read on the forward strand.
TTCATCTACTGTACCATGCAATTTACATTGTTTTATAAACTTATCTACACTTCCATCTTCTACAGCATTGAATTCTTGATGTTTCCCATTGTTCCCTAACTTTCAACACTGTCCCAATCAAGGGATTCATTTTCATGGTCATATTCTAACTCCTGAAGCCTGTTGTAGGCCAACCGGCTCATCATACTGAGACCTGAAACAGAAAATAAGATTGGATCAGAAAAAGTAAGCAAACAAAATTAGTAGCTAAGTTTTTAAAGTTCTAAAATACTGTACCCTTCCATGATGTTGTGATGAAACAAATAGCAAAACAAATTTCCAGGACAAACGACACTTGGGGAAAATCATGTAAATACATATATACATGTTTATGTCTACATGCATTGCATGCTATGTTTACCTTCAATCATTCTGTACAAAGACAACCACCATCTTTCTCTGGGAACTTGGTACTGTTGTACTGTATGGTCTATTACTTCATCGTGCTTTCCCTCCAGGACATGCTGCAGAGTTATCACTGCATCTTTTGTTTTGTTGAGTATATTGTTCTCTTCTCCACTAACTAAACTTTGAAGATCATTCTGTGAGAGGCTGACTGCAAGGGCGAACCGGGCAGCAGCAGCCCATCTTGAGGAGGCTATCCATCTCCTCTGGCCGTCTGGCATGTTCGCTACTTCTCTGCTTAATTTTTCTTTCCCCTCTAATACTAAGCTACGTAAGTACTGAGCATTTGCAGGTCCTGTACTTTGAACCATCCTAGAGAATGCACTTCCTTCATTTGATAGCAGCTCCTCTGGAGTAGCATGTTCTAAAACCTGAAACGAAAAAGTTGAAAATTATTAGTATATAAACTAAATGTTTCTATAAAAAGTTAAAATGCACAGAAAAAAGATGTGATTTAATGATTGCTGCTCTTGGTTTTTGGACACTGAAGATTTAGGATTCTCTATTTTAAATAAACTTAATCATAGCAACAAGGAAATGAGAACATTTTCTCAAGATGAACAAAATATCTGAGGCTTACCTGTCCAGCATCAAGCACTAGAATTCTGTCACAATCAATTATGGTATTTAGTCTGTGTGCAATGACTAGCATTGTGCAGGATTTAAATTCTTCTCTAATGGTTTTCTGAATAAGAGCATCAGTTCTGACATCAACAGCAGCAGTTGCTTCATCAAGAACAAGAATCTTTGACCTTCGTAGCAATGCTCGTGCAAGACTTAATAGTTGCCTCTGTCCAACACTAAAATTCTCCCCTCCTTCAGAAACCTTGATACAAGAATTGACCATTAGTTAATCAGCATAATGATTCTCTTGTTTGAATAACAGACATGCAACTTTTCATACAAGTCCGTTCAAACAGAAGCCTTTGCAGTGTGCACCTATTTATTTATTTATTTTTATTTTGGTCTAAGTCATCCGGTGTTTTTGAAGTCTATTATGGCTCGATTAATCCGGAGTCGCACCGGGTCTAAGAGAGACCGTACCATCACATGTCACCTCTTAATGTTAGTCTTTGGCATATACTATCCTAAATCTTTTCATGCATGAGTTTCTTAAACAAAACATGATGATTGAATTTCTACTTGAATAAGGTAGCTATCAAGGTTTTCAAACCCGGCCCCCGGTCATTGAACTGTTGACAGCCAATCCAATTTGGACAGGGATTATTCTTATTAAATAAATATTACAGAATTAATAATAAACTTCACTATAATTAATGCTTTGTATATTATGGAAATGATTATTCAAATAAATTTCATTAACTGTTAATATGTAATTAAAAATTCTGAATTAAATTTAAATAATAATATTTGATTATTTATAATAGAAAGAAATAATTAACATTAAATTTTTTGGTATAATGAATTGGTTCATACAAATGAAAAATAACTATTAAAATTATATAACAGAATAACTGGAAAATGTTATTTATATAAAAGATAAT
>CAOGCB010267335.1:0-17528 GCA_948266635.1 Cnidoscolus chayamansa
TTTGCAGACAGTTGGAATCTTTCCATTAATTAGTACTGAAAACAGAAACAGGGAGTTGGGTCACATCAATTTCCTCACTCTTTTGCAACCAATTCACAACGTTCAGAGTTAGAGCTAATGGGATTGAAGCCCCAAAAAAAAATATTATCTTAAATGCGATTGAAATTTATTAATATTAAAAATAAAAAAAAGCCCATTTCTGATTTAACAATTCTCCCACTAAGATAAGATTTTATTCTTTTTATTTTCGCAAAAAAATAAAAATAAAAATTTGAAGATATGTGTGATCCGATTCTTGGCCCAGTGGAAATAGTATCTACTTCACGTGGACAGCACGCCCCTCCTTTGTTGTTTGTCATGATCCTACAACAACAGTCAAACTCAAATGTGTAATGGAACACGTGATATAGGAATTTGGGCTAAGAAAAAAACACCCTCCATTCTCCAACTTGTTAGGATGATGCTGTATTTTGCGTCATATATCTTCTTCTGGTTCCTATATATGATTTTTTTACCTATTTTTGAACCCTACGTTTCAGTGCACCATATCATCCATAGCTATGCCGTCTCGCTTCTCATCCTCTGTAATTCTATTTCTTGATGTGAGTGCTATTCTCTGCTTCTCTTTGTGGTCCATCTTTACTCTCTATGTACATTAATAAATAAATAAATAAATAGATAAAAGAGATGTACATCTCCTTCTTCTTCATGTCAACATCATCAACATTATTGTTTTTGCTTCAACTTAATCCTTCCTTTTTAAGTTTAAGTTTCTACTATGTCCAGTCTGACAGCAGCAGAATTGGAGATTAGCCTGATGGGACCATATATATGCAGACCATGATTGACTCATTTGGTAAACGTTACTAAAATAAGAATTAAATATATATATATATGGGTAAAAAGAGTGAAGTCATTTCTGTTGCATAAGCAAAACGACAAGCAGTAAATCTATGTATTTTTTTTTAACGTGCATGCAAATGCAATAAATTGTAGATGTACTTAAATCTCATATTATTATTATTATAGTGGGATGAACAAGTGGTGCATGCCATTGATGTTGATTTCTCATGCCAAAGAAGAAAACAACAACTTCTGTCCTCCAGAATCTTTTGTCTTCATCTTAACATATCATTAAGTAAAATTATTATACTGAATCGTGCCAACCAACATATTAATTATTAGTTTAATGAAAGTTTTGGATGATTAAATGCTAAAAAATATTAATTAAGAAAATGGATAAACCTTTCACAGCCAAAACTATGCATGTATGTGATGAAGGAGTTGGTATTTTTCAAGGTCATTATTTTCAGCCTTTTAGACACACACAGACAAACATTTGAGGAGTATATATCATCTTATCCAAAAAAATCCCATGCAAACCCAATCAAACCACACCAATTAGGCTTGAGAATGACTATCCATTCTCTCTCTTCCAACTTCACATCAGGACATGCCATCCAGTTTCATTCTCTCTCTCTCTCACACCTATAAAATATCATAGTCTTCATAGGCAATCACAAACTCTCATTACTTTAGTTTTTGATTTTTTTTTTAAAGCTGCTTTTACAACTCATTTGTTGCTTCTTTGCAATGAAAAAAAAAAAGAATGATTGTTGCTTTTTTCTTTTGTATCATTCCAATTCACCTGTATATGTTTCCAAAATATCCCAAAACTAAGGTATAATAAATCTTATTTTACTTTCCCTTTATCTTAGTGTATGCCTATATATATATAAACCTGTAAACCATCTCATCAGTTCTCTGCACCTACCAAATACAAGGCGTATTTGCTGGTGACATCTTAAGTTTTTGTTGCAATAAAATGGTAAATAATTAATTTGCACATGTAATGTTAAAGTCAGGCTTCTAAGTAGCAGATGCCATTAGCAGGTACAGAACCATCTTTCTGTAAGGTTTGGAGTCTAATTTTACTATGGCCTGTGAAAAAGGCTGCCACTTTGCTACCCATCTAAATTTAACAACATTCTTAACACTTTTATTTCAGCTACATTAATTAGCTATTACAGATCTTTTTGTATTTTATGAATGAACTGGCGAATGATAACATATTTGATTTCCCTTAATTCCAGAGAGAATTATCACAAATTATAATTACTAAGTGAGGTTTCAATCATGTATCTGATCCCTTAATTGTTGAGGGAGAGCCTAGCTTGCAGAGAAGCGAAGCCATTTTGGAAGGAGACTCTGCTTAATTCATTCAGGAGATCATAACTCATACCTCTCATCTATCCCCCCTGGATAAAGCCTTCTCTTTTTATATATGTTAACGCTAAAGGGAACTTTGCAGCTCATTCCCTTGCAAAAACGTTCCTCAAAGATCCTTCTTTTCGATGTAATATTGGGGTCCATATACACTTTGTATCAAATATTCTTCCTTTTGAGGGCCAGCACCTATCTTTTAGGACAAATAACTTTTTTTTTTTCCATTCATATGCATCTTCCTTGCTGAAAAATATTCCTGTCATAGGCTTAAATGCGAGCTCCATGCAGGACAGGACCCTTTCCCCGGCCCATATTAGGAAAGCTTCCCCACCTTGAACCCGAAATTTCCCAATGTCTTGACAAGTGGTCACAAATTTATGGTCAAATCATATTGCTGTGGCTTGGTTCCACCTTATTTAAACGTTACGATTTCAACCTCAGAGTTGGCAAGGAAGTGCTCAAAGACAAGTATTAGAAATTGGCTCACAGGCTCAGAGGCCTAGAATTAAGCCTGTAATAGGAAAGGCGTTTTGTGGGCTGATTATGGTCCTCAGTACGTTGAGCTGAGAAAATTTGTACTCTTCTCTCTAAAGGGTATTGAAGCCCTTAGACCTATCAGAGGAGAGAAGGTGAGGGAGGGCCATGTGCCCTGCTGCTCAACTGGGCATGGATTTGGTTAGTCTGATGTTGGGTCAGCTGCTGCATGATTTCAACTGGTTTCATCTTAAAGGAAAATTCTACAATACACTCAGGATGCAATTCTCTACATAAATGGCAATATTTAAAGTACTAATGGGTGTTTAGATTAGAGCTTGGGGACAACTACATCACAACAGTTGTCTTATGTCTTTTACTATCCAACACTAGCTAATACATCCAATTAGAAATGTTAAGAAATTTCAAATATTAACTATTATATATCATGCATTTGCCTTTTTCTACTATTAAAACAATAAGAATTAAAACTATAATAACTAAGGATCGTTTTTAAAGATTGGACTCAAAACGCAATTACCAAGAAAATAAGCAAGTTCTTGTTGCTCTTGAGGAGATGCTATTTGCTTCCCTTTTTTCCTAGTTTTATTTGGAGGGACCAAACCACATGGAATCTCCTCCACCAAAACATCCATGTTTGGCTAGGTATTGATTGCATAATGGGTAATGTGGATAACATCCTCAGGTCTTGAAGGGGGATGGGTCTTGTTTCTCATTCTCAGCTGCTGATACTCCTTGAACACGAAACCTCTGTACTTGGGTGGCTCTCCAATCTCTTCAGTAAACTGAGGCAATGGTTCAACCCATTTGTCTCCTTCAATGTTGTGGAAGAATGCATACGAGTATCTGCTTTTTCCGGCGGGTCTCACCACCCTGTGTGTCGCACTTTTGAATTTGTTGTTGCTCAACACCTTCTCCATATGTTTCCAAGCCATGAATATATAAAATGGAAAAGATACAGAAGACTAAAAAATTGACTGATAATTCATTACCTGGATAACATCACCAACATTGACCACTATAGTATGCTTTGCTGGAGCTACAGGAATCCATTCACCATTTTTGCGAACTTCTAATCCTCCAACTTCATCCTGGAATACAAAAGTGAAACAATTTCCATCTTCGTGTTCTGTTATTCCATTGTTCTCGTTCTCAGTTGCCGGAAAATAACGCAAAGCTACCATGAAATCCCAGCTCCTATCATGGTTGAATTCTTTAAGGAAGTTTGGAGGGAGAACCAGACACTCATTTAAAATGCTTTCTATGAGGGAGCATGTCTTAACCAAGCAAGAGAAGATCTCTTCCACCACATCCCTAGAAAGATTTCAAATACCATAGCAAGATTGTCATAGTTTACATAGTATAATAGAGAGTTGAGTTATAAATGGAATAACAATCAAATAATGCAACAATTCTCCCTCTCTTTCCATATCTCTTCTTCTTCTTCTTCTTCTTCTTCAATCAAATAATACAACAATTCTCTCTTTCTCTTCGTCTCTCTCTCTCTCTCTCCCTATGTTTCCATATCTCTTTCTTTCTCTATTCCTCTTTCGCTCTTCCTCTCCCTCTCTTTCAAGATACTAATTAACCAGATGCTAACAGAGTTCAAGATTCACAACCTCGATCTCAACAAATAGGCAAGAAACATAGCAAACAACGGTAGTTCTAACCTGAATCCATGAGGATTTGTGGGGTAGACATTGAAGCTAGACCCTGGTGGAAACATCAAAAAGTACTCATTTTTGTCGGGTGAGTGATCTGGCTGCCTACTATAACCAGCAGGCAGGGGTGCATCTGAGCCAGGACTTGACTTGCGTTTCACCTCATCAGGAAAGTCGAAGAATTTCTCGGAGAGGTCGAGAGCTTGGTTCATCAAACCAATGGGAACGCCATGGTTCTCAATTTGGAAAAATCCATAATCAGAACAAGCTCGGGTGATAGCTTCCATGGCCTTCTTCTTGCCATCTTCATCACCATCTCTAAAGAAAGGTGAGAGATCAATAGTAGGAATGCTCGGCTTGTCCATTTCAAGTTTTCCTTCTACTTAATTCGCTGAGCAAAGTAAGAGCAGATTACAAGGATGGGCTAGGTTGCGTACAGATATCGATTTGGAGCTGTCCATATTTTAAGCAAACTAGATGACAAATGCCAGAAAGTCTCATGATCTCAATATAGTTAAATTAATTGGGTCGGCTACAGAGAGTTGCCTTTAGATTGATTTTATGTACATAGAGATGCTTGCTTTTTTTGTTTTTTAATGCTTATGAGTTTGTTTGTTCTTAAGGCCTGTTTACTTTAAAGAGAGTAAATTAAATCCCTTCTCTAGGATGGATCATCCGCTTCCACATGGTGTTGTAGGTGGGTCTCGATCTTTCTTAGCCAAGTAGAGGGATTATAGTTGATGCTAGCAATTCTAGACAATGGACATCTCTTCTCTTGACAGAGACGGTTTTCTCAAATCAGCTACTTGTCTTCAACAGGAATAGTTTCTTTTTTTTTTTTTAATCTTTGTTGTTCTATGTCTGTTCCAAGGCAACCTTGTTTAGTCTCCCTCACCAATATTTTTCCAGATAAGATTTAGATACTTTTTCCAGACAAAGGCCATATATAAATAAACAAATTAATAATAAAAATTGAAATCATTCTTGATGATGTTTGTGAAATATTTTACTTTACATATTGTTTTTTTTTTTAAATCAAATCTAAAATTCAAAAGTAAAGATCTTTACCTCTCCGAACTCAAAACTATAGTGAAATCAGATGCTATATAATTGATAAATATTATGAGAATGTAAATTTCATAAAGATATGGTGACATTTTCAAGCAACTACTTCAAGCTTTTGTCACAATTGAGTTTTTGAAGAACCGAAATGGCTTCAATCACGACAATCCAATGCTAAAGAATATGATAAGCTTAAACTGATTATAACAGCACAGACCATTTGTTTACAAGTATTCATATAAAGCCTATCTAAACAATACATCATAAATATATGTCTCATTTTTCTTTGATAAGGATTGAAAAGATATGTAAAATATAGAAGGGCCATCAAGCCAAAATCATCTAGAAACCTGCATACAGAATCACAAAATGAAAGGCCTTGACTGGGGAAAGGGGAAAAAAGCCGTCAGGAAACAACAGAACGAACATGGTGCCAGTCAGATACCTACAAAGCAGATAGAGCTATAATAAAAGGTTAAAATTAAGATTGGTAATCATCACTATCAGCTGCTGATACTCGCAACCCTCAAAAACCACTTTACATGAGCTGTTACCCATATAGTGAAAACCCACAAGCAACAGATGAAAAGAGTATTCAATTGTCTGCATCATCCCCATCTTCATCTTCATCATCTTGCTCGTCTTCCTCTTCAGAGTCATCAACATCCTTATCCTGACAGGAGGCAAATTCCCAAAATATGAAATGAGTGCTATATTTCCCTTGGCTTTAAATTAAAGCTAGGTCTTAAAAATTCTTATTACACTAGCTCAATTAACCAATCAACTTTTTTATTAATGAAACATTTATCTAATCAAGATCTGCTTCATAACAAGTGTCTTCTGCCAACAGCATCAAGAAATAAACATACAACACTATAAAATCAATCATATTTTTATCGTGTCATGCTAAAGAGGTTCATTGATAACCAGTTTTTGTATTAATAACCACACCACTAATCTGATGCCTCCTCAAGCTCAATATAATGATGCAACGACTGTAACATTGGATAAATTAGCATCACTTTTTTAAGTAAAAGGAGGTTCATACAAAGTTTTTCATATTCACAATAAAGCATTGATGAAAGCTCAAACCAGACCGTCTTTTGAAATGCATGAGTGAATGGAGCATGAACTAACCAATTCAACTACTGATGATACTGGAAACATAACTAATATTATTTAGAGAGTAGTTTACTACTAAATATTTATGTTTGCTTCCTTGTTATTCCTTGGAGTCAACGTCAGATGGCATGTCCTAAAAAACTTGTCAAACAAAAGGAAGCATATAAATTTTTTGAGTCTTGTCCCAACAAAAAGAACATTTGGGTGAGTTATACGACTCGGATGCAGAAATGAATAGCCTAGATGATCTAAATGTACCTATTCAAATCTCAAATCCATAACCATGCTGTATCATATAGCCAATTATCAAATCAACATGCCAAGCAATGACAACCTAGCAACTAAAAACATAAGAAAATAATAATTTCTTTTCACTGAAATCTGGATGAGAGAAGCCTAGAACTAAATATGGAATAAGATACTATGAACATAATGGTATTTATAGATTGTAATTAATGAAATGCATTACCTCTTCATCAGCTTCATCCCCTTCAAACTCCTCATCATCAGGATCCTACGTAGTGGAAGAAGGGAAATGAACAGTGTTTTCAAATTGTTTAACTTGAATGAAAAATAGAGAGAAGCAACAAAAGAATGAATAACCTACAGTATTGAAATAAGAGAGTGGATTGGGCCACAAATCCTCTTTGATGATATCCGCAATCTGCAGATTTTTTAAGTGAGTTATGAACAGCTTCAATAATGATGAAAAAGATAAAAAAAAAAACACTTACAATGATAAAGACATTAATAATACAACGTTTATGTAAATATACAACATACCTCATCCTGATAATTGTCCAATGACTCTTTCTGGACAGTACTACTAAACCAGCCAAAGAAGCTGCAATCGAGGAGGCAAATTTGCAATTGACAACAAAGGCAGAAACACAAGTGTTAGTCAAACTCCACCCAAACACTATGCAGTGCCATGTTAGGTAATACTAAAATATCACAAGGTGGACAGTATGAATACCAGCAAATAAAATAGTTTTTGCATAACATACAAGAGAAAATAACAACAAAAGAGTTAGATATGAATAGTGCTGACATAATAGATTCCAAATCATTACAACTAAAGTTTCCGAAAATTATACCTCAATTAAAGGCACAGTTGAACCAACGAATGGCCTATGCTCTCCCAAAGAAAAGAAAGAAAAGGAAGGCCAAGAACACCAAAAGGAAAAAAAAAAGACTTCTGAGATGCAAGGATGCCTACTCAATCCTCTAAATCATACACATGCCAAAAAGTAGTGAACATCAAAGGAATTCACCAAAAAAACCATATAAAAAATGCATAAAGAGAAGTTCTTTAATCAGTTGAAGTTTAGAGCATCTTCCATACTTTTTCATTCCACTAGACATTGGGAGGGGACTGAGAGGAAGTAATATTGGAAAACTTGTCATTAAATTATTGCAGCACAGGCATAACACACACACACACACACACACATAGGGGGGAGAATTAGAGGAAAAGAGCCCAGGGGCGAGAGGGGGATCAGATGAATTGAAGTAAGAACATTTTAATGTAAGGCTTGCATTCCAATTCAAATTGGCAAGTAGAACAGGAAGCAGCATTTGTATATATATTTACTGCTTCCACACACACACACATAGAGATACAACTTAAAATGATTTCATATATTAGTTTCCATTTGATGAAACTTTCTAGCTGCTAAATAAATTGTCAAATCAAATTACCCGCTTTTGAGATTTGGGGAAAGAAGTCATATCATCAAAGAAAAGATACCAGCACAAAGTCATATCATAAGGACAGTAAATGGTACAAAGAACTAACCTTTCATCAATAAAAGGCCTTTTGTTCCCTTTCTTCTCATGTGTCACTCCATTAGGCATTCCCTTCACATTTTAGAAATGGAAGTAAATAGAACACCCAAACAAGAACAACTCAGAGGTTCCAACAACAGTTTGAAAACATAAAACACCTACCATGCCCTGTTTCCACTTAATTGGTGTTGCAGTAATTTCTGTTGTTCCTTCATCAAGGAATGTGAATGTCTTTGTAAGTTTTGTCTCCTCAAAATATGGATTGGGTTGAAAGTTCTGCAATAGAGAAGAAAAGAAAGGCCTCAAAATCACAAGATACTTATTCACTTGTTTACTGAAACCCACAACTTTATCTACAAGGAATAAGCGCAAGTGTAACAGAAAGAAAGTAAAATCACTTATTACAAAACTAGGAAAACATGAGATAGAGAGAACAAACTCACAAATGTTATGGAGTAACCAGATTTAACATCTTTAAAGTCCTCCACCTCCAAGGAGCTTATATATTTGAATATCTATCAATTAAAAAAAGGCAAAAGTAAAAAAAAATAACACATAGTTTCTCAACAACAAAAAAGAAAGCGAGCAGGAAGTGGAGGGAGATGTATCCTAGAAGTTTACATGAGAAAAATTATGTTCAAAATAAAAAATAAGTGCACTAGGTAATCTTCAGTGCATGTAGGAATGAAACTTCAAACCTTTTGATCCTCTTCATTAAGAAGTGTATGAAGAACAGGATGACTTAAAAACTGCACAAAAGAATGAACAAGTCAATTAGATACCAGCTGTCATTTATTCTATAATAGACACCAGATTACATATTGTGTTAAATAAACTGCTGAAGATGAATTACTAACAGCAGTTAACCAAAAGTCAGGAATGGCTTTGATGATTTCATTCCGCTTATCATAGACTGGCTTGCGTATCTCATTGTACTTCTGTTCTACTTCCAAGACCTTATCACTTGCCTCTTCATTGATCTGAAAACATACAGAAACAACACATGTAGAGCTTGTGAGCAATTGTATTCTTCACAAACACACCAAGTGTTCAGGACAAAATTATTTTGTCCTGTCAGTGATAGAAAACCACACATTGGATGTGAAAGAAGCTTAAACTGAGCAAAATGAGATGAAAAGCAAAGAACGGGATTGGAGAGGAGAAAAACCACAAGTACATGAGAATATATACAATGAAAAAATTATTAACCTGTATCAAAAATCAAAGAATGCAAACTCATACTAATAAAGAAAAAAAAAACCCATCTCTTTATCTCCTGTCTAACTTTTATGTGGCCTAAAACTACTGGAATAAGGTCCATGGGTATCTAAATGAACAGCTACTTAAGTTACTTTTGACTATCAGAAGTAAGCATAGCATTTAAGTTCCAAATGTAGTTCAGCTAAAAAAGGGAAGGGGAAAAAAACATTCCGGATTCATTAGACATACAATAACCAAAAGGCAAGATCTAATTTCATCAACCGGCAATAAGAAACAACGGTTGAATTGTAACAACAGACAAAATACCCCCTCGTTCAAATTTTGTCTGAATTCTGCTTTCGCTGTCCACACGAAGCCGAAAGAACAAAAAGAAGCCATAAAACCACCAAAAACAAATACTTGTACAAACAAGACCCGCGGATACAAATAAGATGTACCTTCTCGAGATCGTCCTGGATCTCCTGGAGCTTCTCGATTGAGAGGACAAGCGCTTCGTCGATTTGGTTATTGTCTTCCTCCTCCTCCCCTTTCTCTGCTACCTTCATCTTCTTCCCCTTGTCAGCAACCATTTTCCCCCTCCTTGTTTAAACAACAACCCTGACTCTAACCCCAACAATTTTGGAATTTACTCTCTTAATTGGCGAAATGCTTAAACCCTAATGCTTCTAATCTCCCTCTCCTTTATGTGGGGGAGTTAGAGAGAGAAAACGAGCGTAAGCGTGGCAACAAGAGGGTTAGGGTTTTGGGGGTTTATATCCGGCGTGTGCAATACTATTGTAACCACGTGATGTATCAAACAAGTAGGCGACAAATTGGAGAGGGAAGGGTTTTTTGGTCATTTGGATCACTGTTAGGATAATGTAAGCGTTCTGATTGGTAGATTTGTACTGGGGTCTTGGCTTATTATATCTCTTGATCATTGCTGGTTTAGACATTCTTGGGAGCCAAGGCGTCAGATAAATAAAGAAATATGTTTAAATAAGTAAAAAATAAAAAAATCGATCTTTCAACATTAAAAAACTCTTTATGGAATGTATTTCTTGGGCCTGCTGTACGGCCTAGTTTTATAATCCAAAAGATCCTCTTGGTCCAGGTTAATATGAAAAACCCAAATCAAATCTCTAATGGGATGGGCTGAAAAATCATTGAATCGATCGACCCGGAACTCGCAAGTGTTCAGATCAGAGGAGGGTCTTAAAGGCTGCCAATTTTGAAGTGGTCCTTGACAAGTAATCTATTGAATGTGCACAGGCACTGCTTCAATTTTGTTATCAATCCAACTCTAATTGGTCCCTTCACAGACATTCCATCTGCTAGACCATATGGCTCGAGTTTATTACATCAAACTATAAGATTTTTCTCTTGCAAATAACACATTAATCATCTCCAATCTTTCAAGGGTTGAATGTGATGGCCAACCCCTCTCTCTGCTATGCATTAATGCTACATCTGCCTTCGTTTCCTTATCACATCATTCACATGCCTGCCTCACTCTATTATTTAATTTGTACCACTTCCTTTCACTATGAATCTGTCTTTTTTCCTCATCCCATAATTCTACTTCTGTCAAGTTCAAACTTGGTGTATTCTTTATGCAACATTGGGATGGCATATCTGCAGGAATTTTGCTGTTATAACCTTTTATCATTTGATAGGATTTGCTCAAAGTGTTGTGTTAACCAGATATCCAACCTAGTTTCCATGGAGTGAAAGGGAATTGAGACAGTTATGGGATCCACAAGGGTGGCAAGATATAACTAACCCAATCAATAGAATTTTTCCACTGTTGAAATTTTACTTGTCAATCCCAAAGGGGGGAATCCTGATAGAAATGGGAAATGTTGACTTCTTGACTGTCTAGTGTAGGGTGCCTTTTATAGTGTCTTTGCCAATCACAGGGGAGATAAGTTGTTTTTATCTGAAGAAAATTATAAGCCCAACAAATACTGAAATTTGTGGTTGACGATGTGTATGTTACAATCACTTCTTTCACTGTTTACTGAAAGGGAAATGCACTTCTCCCAACCCAATGGATAACTACATTTGCCGTCAGGATTGCACTTCGAATTATCTCAAGTGAGTATGTATTTAGACAAGGCATAAGCCTGTTGAAAATGAAAATGGAACCGAAACTGGATTGATTAAATTTGCACTTGTACTTGAGATTCTTTAGGATTCGGTTCTGTCTTCTTACCCAAACATTGAACATGAATGAAACTATCGTGATCTATTTTCTTCAAGATCCTGGTATGGAAATGATAGTGGAGTAGATTCCAAGTCTGTGTTGCTTTAGCATATATAGTCTTTTGTGTAGGTCTTTGTGATTTAGATCTGAACAGATACGTGCCAACCTAAACTCAGATTTGTAGGCTCACAAGTGAGGCAAGGTGGTAGCCAGAAGTTGTTCTGGCTAACTGTGTGAAGTAAGGTCCAAAAACATGAGAGACCCATCTAGTTATAAATCAAGAGAACAAGAATAAATTCTTTGGAATTGAAAGATCAAGGCCGGCACAGACAAAGGTGGTTAGATGTGTATGGTTTATTTGTGTCTTCTAGGTGGTCCAATCACCTGCCAAAATCAGGATTCACTTTCCATGTTTATGGGCTGCTGTGCTCTGCCTTTGAAAGACGCATAATAATATGTGGCTATGATTATTACGAGTGAAAATTAGGCCGTTTAAGCTGGACACATAACAAACATTTGCTAGAAAGAAATTATTATTTCATGTTCAGGATATTGAACATCAACAACTGTAAATTTCACATGGAAACCTATCAGCTATTTCTCTCCCTTTAATCACTTACCATTACACGTGCCTTATTATACTTGTACACAGCAGTAAAATGCAGATAGATATAGTTTTTCTTGGTAAAAATCATCTAACTATCAAGGGAAATCAAAATCTTTCACCTTCAAATCAGCTGGTAACTTCCTCATTACTGGCATGGACGTATGCTGATGATGCAAGTGAGGCTTAGCCTTCTCATTCCTCTTGTATGCAGATTCAGCAACTCGCACTGCTTTATCATTCTTGCACCCTAGTAGGATATTTGAGCGTCGATTTCTAGGCGTTGATGCTAAACCAGAAGATTTTGTACTACTTTCTGAAGGTTTCATTTCATCGTAATCTGAAAGAGCATAGAAATCAGCAGCACTGGCTGTGACAACACTCCACTCAATGCTGGTCTCGCTTGGCTCATACCGGCTTGGAGGAGTCATACAGCCGGACATACCATCAGAAGTTTGTTTCCTGAACATAGGCTGTGTACTGCATGACAAGTTCTCAATCTCGAACAGGTCTGAGCTAGCATCACTTTCTGCTTCTTCATACATTTGACTGCTTGCAGAAGTGCTTGGCAGGTTTTGTGCCTTCGGAAATGGAATGGCATCCCAAGTTAGCACGGAAAGTTTCCTTTCTAAATTTGATGATATGTCTTCCTTCTTTATCTTATGGGAGCCAAACACATCCAGTGATTTTCTTGGATCTTCTACCAGGGTTTTCTGCTTCTCTCTTTCAACAATCAGGCTTTGCACCCCAGAATTCACGGTTGGTAATACTAAGTAGTCTTCTCTTTTCGAACCAATATTCATCTTTCCAAAACTTGGACTGCGAAACTCATCTTTCATCAGAAGTCTAGATTGAGACTGTTTTCTTCCCTCTAGCATGATAGGGTTTCGGGTAACTTGAAACCCAATATGAGGAATAGTCTTATCTATATAGACAGACTTCTCATCGGAACAAGATCCATTGCAGGAAAATCCAGGAAAGAACCACCTTTCATTTACTTTCTTCCGCCTGCTTTGGGATGAGCTTCTCCGAGAATTTCTTAATAAAGTAGTTTGGCTATTCCAGCTTGATTCAGAACTCACACTTGGAGTTCCCAACATGCCTTTTGGACTCAAACGATGAAGATCAACCCGGTTCTCCATCGTCTTATGCTCAAAGTTTCCTGCGTTAGCATCTACGCCACCTGAACTTTCATCGTCCAGTTTCATATTGAAATATTTCTCAGCACCAAACACGCTGATTCCACCCTCTTCAGGCTTAGTTCTCTCCAAGTTTATCGGAATGGAAACATCTTGAGTTGAGATTATTTCAGGACGAGGAAACTGAGCCGACTCTGTCAGCTTAACTACATAGTTCTGCTGAGCTGCAGTAAGATAAGAAAATGAGGCATCTCGAAGATCAGTACTCTTGATCTCGCCATCCATAGCTCCAGCAAGACTGGTAGTGGAAGAAGATTAAGAATCTGGCAAATCCTATGACAAACTAAGAAGCATAGAGGCACAGATGACTAATACAAAGCAAACAAAAAAAAAAAAGAAAGAAAAGAAAAGACAGGAATTTGATCAATGGGAATTTGCGGAGACTGATGAAAGCATATATAAAGAAACATGGGAGTTTATGGAGACACGAAAGCAAGGACAACTTAAAAGGAAGCATAGAGTGCTGTTTGAAACAGATATAACAAAGTTGGATTTGAGGAAGAGGGTAAAGACTAAAAGAATAGTATATCTTCTTGAGAAGCAACTGGTGGGGGATGCAGGCATGCCGCATAGAATGGTAAGTGGTCCTACATGCTTGGTGCTTAATTAAGGACGGGTCACCTTTCTTTCCCTCGTTAGGTGTATAGCTCAATATTGCTACTACTACTAAGTACTTGATTTTATTGTGCAAGGGGAAATATCTTTGAGATCATTTCAATATGGATACAATATTAAATCAAGGGTTCAATCAAAATAATACGATGGTATTTCCTTTAATCAATTGAAGAAAAGTGCAGGGTTTTGGATAAGTGTTGTGTGTACATGGTTGGCATAAGAATTAGGGAATATAATAAGCAGTTTTGAAGCAAGCACACCAGACTAGAAATGACTGAAATCTATTTTTTCATATGAACAATGTCATTGTTGTAAAATAAAAGGTAAACATTATATGAAGAAAATGAAGTGATAAATAAGATCAAGTTCATCCTAAAAAGTGAGATGAAATTGTCACGTGCACTACTCTCTTGATTATCAAAGGTTTTAAATTCCAACAGGAAGCATTTTGTTTTTTTTATAGGTATACTTGTTATAAATTTAAATTAATCGAGACAATAAATTTCAGGTGATTTAAATAAAAAGGAGATTAAATTCATTTAAAAAAGAGAAAAAAATTATTTTGTAAAAAGGAAACTCTATTAGTAACTCAATCTATATTCGTATTATTTACCTATTATTCATTTTTGTTAACGCTATTATTTTTTATATTTTTTATTTGATTTAGCATTTTTATATTTTAATTTTTTGATGAAATTCAAAGATACAAATAACATTATTGAAATTCCCGCGGGTGTCCAACAACGGACGATCTTAGAAATGAGGAAGGCTTCATGACGCTACTTAAGCAAAAATGATTGCATGCAATTCGGAGAAATAAGCCAAATAAACATCAGGGAGGGAAAACCTATACTATACAGACCGCAACTGGAAGTGGCAGCAGATCAGATCAGAAGCCAACACTTAACTCCACGTAGACCCACCCCTCACACTCAACCTAAACATAAAAGAACAAATAACATGAAAAAAAGAAGAAAACCATGGGGCTTCGCAACTAAGAATATGATCGACCAATCTGCCTCAACGAACAGAACCTGATAAATAATATATACTGCAGAAGCCGCATTCCGTGGCTTTGCTTTGGTGGAATGGCCCATGAGTGAGAAAAATTAATGTGTCGTGTCTAAATCATAAAAAAGTAGCATTTCCCATATAATGCAGTTTCAGCACTGTATTTTCTGTTCACAGTGAGGACGTGCCGTTGTGTTCTCCGGCAACCCAATACTGTTTTGCAGCAAACAACACTTTTTCTGAGACAAGTGGACCACCATTTTTGTATTCCATCCCATTCCTCCAACAACTTTCTACACCTTGATCAGCACCTCCACTTGATCATGCTCCTTGGGGCCTTAATATACGGTCCATCTCTAGAAGATTTGCACCTATATTGCAACGCATGAATCCAATAAATTCTTAAAGTACTCTATAGCTGCAGCTTCACATGCAAAAAAGCCATACTAGAACAGAAGGAACTCTGGGTCCTAGCTAGGTAAAGCTAAACCAAATAATATCGAAATGATTTTCTTGTGGTTCCATAAATTATGCCAATTTATACACATAAATCATTCTTGCAAGTCAATTAAAGTCAGTGCTAAAAATCATTCTTTCTTCCTTTCGATGAGGTCACTTTTCCACATAAAAGACTTACTTTGGTTCATTTAATGACATGGGAAAGAATATCTATATTTCATGTTCAATAACTATTAGTATATTTAGACAAATTTATTTTAATAGCGATTTTTATAATTTTATTTTATTTAGTATTAGAATAGAACTAATATTAATGAAGTCTTACAGGCTGAAAACACCATTTGCATGAATAAGGTCATCGTATTGGATACGTGAAGAAATTTCTTGATTGATCTACAACATATTTGCACTTAAATTTCTTGATTCTGAGATTTTGAGTAATAATATAAGAGATGGTAGATTCTCCAGTCTACTAAAATTTTTAAGACATTTACAATACATTAACTACGATAATTTATGCCATTTTTTCTGCTTCCTTCACTCATCTCCCCCTAGCCTTTTCATATGGATAAAGACCAAGAATAACCAAAAATGGTTAAATTTTTATACACCATTTTCATTTACGAACGGACCCAAATTCCAAATACTGACATCTTATATCTTTGACCTTCAAATTGCCAAGGACACCACCTGCTACAGGGTATGCTTAAAACCAATGGAAAAATGAACTCAGAGGAATCTAATTTCTTGAAATAATTCAAATTCTGCGGTGTGAAAACTTGGTTATGTGTAACGACTAACGAATAACAATATGAGATGTTTTCATGACAGTTGACCCCCTACATCTGCAAACTGCTATGTGATTGGTTCAAAACCAGAAAACGATTGGTCATAGCAAACAGCAGCTCCTAAAAGAACTGGTGCAGAGGCCTAGATTTGAGTTCAGATCTAATGAAAGAATTGTTACGAAATCAAATGTGAAAATGATCATCAAGATCAACGCCAAAAGGCTATGGGTATAACAATCTCACTGCTGAAAGCAAAATAGTAGCTGAGAAATGAAAAATCACAGAGGGAACACGCATAAAGATATCTTCCAGAAGTTACCAATCATGAGATATGCCAATCAAACCATGCTCGTATATAACACTCAAAGTATCTTTTTTCCACTATTGTAGGCATAATTCATTGCCCGCAACTTTGGATATTCAAGGGCTGCACCAAAACCTCCCATACCAGCATTCAGATCCATGTATATGGTACCTCCCTAAGTCAAGGATTTTGTTTATCTGTTCATATAAGCATTAGCATGGTTTTTCAATGGCAGTTGTCCTCCAGGTATGCCTCAACAGAAACTCCAACTCCAAGAATGAAGCCACTAAATATTCTGAAAGGAATGGCATCAAGTCTTTCCTGAAATGGCCGCCATGGTGCGCCAGTAGCTTCATTCGGCCCCATGGGTCTCAAGATAGGGAGTCACACATGCCTCCATTTTCCTGTAAATGCAAATGATCAGAAGATGCTCTTAATCATGGTTCAAAATTGTTACGTTAACGATGTTAAAGAAATTCTCAACCCAAGTATGCAAACTTCCCATATCCTTTTAACTCACAAACATAAACTCAGATATTTGGCTAAACTGATAACGTCAGAAAAAAAAAAAAAAGAAAGAATTGAAAGATCAGTTCGTTCTATAAGCTTTTCTGTTCCTTTTATTGTAAGTAACAGGCAAGAACTTCCAGAAGTGCCAAAAAGGTCTGTTGGTTCATGATCAGATGCATCTTTACTCCATAAGGGAAAAAATGGACGAGAACTGATTATTTAGGTCAGTAAATATTCAATCTATCAGCTAAAATCAGGAAATCTTTATCATATATCAT
>CAOGCB010267898.1:0-10624 GCA_948266635.1 Cnidoscolus chayamansa
CCTTAGAAATCTTCTTTCGAGAAGATAAATTCATAACTAGTACTGATTTCCATTCTTTGCTAACGAATTCCTCAGCAGTCTTGAGCATATTCACCAGCTCGGGTATAATTGTCTCAATCTTATTCATCTGATAATTCAACAAAAATTGTGCATAACTATCTAGTAAAGAATAAAAAATTAAGTCCACACTTAACACATGGTCCATTATGAATCTCAAGAAACATAGTCGCTCAATATACCCATTCATGCTTAACACATGTTGCACAGCTGATGTTCCTTCTACCATCCTGCACCAAAATAAACTCTTTGATATCTCACATCTCTTGGTGTGGGTGTGTTTCTCAAATAGCTCCCTTAGATGGAAGATGATGGTGTGGGTGTCCATGCTCTCATGTTGCTTCTAGAGTTCTGAGGTCATTGAGGCGAGCATTAAACATATCGCCCATTCATTGTCCTCACGATGCTTCTCATAACCATTCCTCTCCTTAGTAATCGCTCATCTATAGGAATAGGTGGAATTGCCTTATCTAACATAGAATCTATCTTATAGCACCTGAGACCTATTCTCAACTCCTATACTAGTCTATGTAGTTAGAGTCAGTAAGTTTGTTATTGTTAAGAATGCATCTCAAGTTAATAGATGATGTGCTCATGATGATCTAGATGTAAAAGAATAGTATGTTAGATTATGAACATGATTTATGCATTAACTTAAGTCTAAGTTTATGCTAATAACTAGCTCCCACTATTTTATTGTGAACCAATAGCCCTCACTATTTTGGATTGAGAAAAGCCCATTGGGTCGGTTTTCCTAATGGATCAGTATCCATCCTTGTTAAATTTTTTGCCTTGAGTTTACTCAACAAGCTTTGCTTTAATTCGAATGGTAGGTATCCCTTACCAATTGCATCATATACAATTATTGAATCATTGGGATATCAACTCTTGATAAATGTATATCTCATATACATATTTCCAACCTTGCCTCTAGTTTCAATAACCTTGACTTTGGACAAACTCTTATTGAGACTAGTTTAAGACGAACTCATTAGTCACAGTTTGAACATATTAGCTAAAATTGAACGGTGGTTTAAACTATAGTAATGGAAGGCTAAATCGTCTTAATATTATTCGAGGAGGGCTTTTGTTATTATTTAAAGTCTCATTATACATTGTTAGTGTACACTGATACGCGCATGGAATATACATACATAGCATATATTATTCATGATCTAGTTATGGGCTTTTTCTATATTGGTTCCCTCAAGGCATGGAGGAAACCACTTGGTCTCGATAATTTCCTTTTTAGCTTGTAACTCCTTGCAATGGGCCACATTTGTTGCAACTTTTTTGCAATGTTCACCATGGGCTCCACTGTCTTTCTCCTCGGCCCACCATTATCTATTATGCCTCCTCTTGACATGTTTCCTATGTAATCTAATTACATTAGTTTCCTAATAGAAAACTTCAATTTACATTTGAGGAGAGTAAGGTGAGAAGAGAAATACAATGAGAAAATATCGAGAGAGCCAGGACTCATAGACCCTATTTACAAAAAAATAATTTACAACTCATTATACATGAAACAATCATATTGTTTAAGTCCATAACTAGACTATCATGCCATTCATATGTTCTGCTGGAATGCAAGCTGAGAAAAGCAATTTAAAAGTCCAATAATGCATATATGTAATTTCGGCCCATAACAATCAACTCTTGATTATTATAATTATTTTCAAATCTTGAAATATTATATATTACATATATTTTTATTTTCCTTAAAAATAAATCCTATTAATCTCTTTAATATATTTATTAATGTATAAGATAAAGATCTGAAATTTTAAGAATTAAAATAAGAATCCTAAACTATTTAGAACTCTTTCACAACTACACTATCAGTATGAATGTGGTCGTAGTAAAATGCCTGGAATCATGCCCAAACAACTTTGGCATGAACCAAAACTCTTATGAATGTAAAATAATACATCCCATGTACTGTTTTAGATGTTTATCTAACTTCTACAGCTCCATAACTTGTGAATTTTACAAGCACCAAAATCGCAGCCACAAGTTATTCTGAAAAATAGTTTACGAACGTGTAACGTATCTCATACATTTTTAACAAGTTTTTTGACCTAGAAAAATCCAAAAAAATATTCATAATTTTCAAGACATCTGAAAATAAAACTCTAAAAATTTTGGTGAATTTCGGAAATTGTTTACTATGTCAAAAAGATTTTACAATACAGTCCTACTGGAACTAGGACTCTAGAAAATTCTGCTTTCGGCGTATCATGTGTCTCACATGTAATCCCCTATTTTCAGTTTCGAAAAATTCCATAAAAAATATTGAAAATCTGATCAAGATCTAAGAGTTTAAGTCTAGAAATTTTTGTAAATTTTAAAAATCATTTGGTTATAGAAAACAAATTGGAACACAATCTTAATCTGAATCGAATTCCAAAATTTCAGTGGTATTCATGTGCGTCACGTATCTCATATGTGAATGATATGTTTTTAGATCCAAAAAAATTTTTAAAAATATTTAATGATTTCTAAAGATTAAATTTGGAAAATTTTTTATTTTTAAAAATCATTTTATTATCAAAAATGGATATGGAATACAAATCTAATTTGAAAGAGACAATAGAGTTTACAGCAACTTCCCATTCGTTTTAGTTTTGGATCTATACTAAATTTCTCATGCAATTAAAACTCCTAAAAGTCAGATCTAGATCTTATTGTTCATCCTATGAACCTGGAAAAATATCTAACACATTAAACTATGGTAGATTATCTCATAATTTCATGATAGCCAAAACACATACGTGCATATCATTGAATGATTTGCGCGATAACCTGGCCCTAATATTACTTGTTGGGATCTAACCTAGGAGTATAATATTATGACAGCAGAATTAAACTACTCTAAGAATCCAAGGATCATTTTATCATGAAAATCATTCATTAATATTAGAGGGTTTACTGAAACTTATTTGGAAATTTGCAGAACACCCTTGTTCTTTCGCTTTTCTTTCATTACTAGATTATAGTAAACCACAGTAATCATCCGTAGGATCACCTCCAATGTTGCTTTGAACTTTCAAGGGGTAGTGAACAAAAGCCGATCAACTCCACTTGCTATGTGAAAGTCGACGGCAAGGAAGATG
Organism: Cnidoscolus chayamansa; assembly: GCA_948266635.1. Classification (NCBI taxonomy): domain Eukaryota; kingdom Viridiplantae; phylum Streptophyta; class Magnoliopsida; order Malpighiales; family Euphorbiaceae; genus Cnidoscolus; species Cnidoscolus chayamansa. Next base: position 3,174 of record CAOGCB010267898.1, read on the forward strand.
GAGGAAGGGGTGGCGGCTATGCTTCCTTGTGTTGGAGGCAGCCGCTCAAGTGACTCTCACTTTTGGTTGAATGATGGATCACACCTCTTCAACGTGTTTCTCCTTATTTTTGTTGTCACTTAATGTCCTTTAGATAGGTGGCTGGCCCAAACTTTAACCTAAGTGAATTAGTTTAAGTTTAGTGAGGGTTGGGCCTATTTAATCTCATTAAGGAGGCCCAGCACATAACTTAATCTATAATGTAACATTAAGCACAAATAAGTATTATGCTTTAACTCATTTGTATTCCTCCTTCTTTATTTCCAAGAGGGCCCAAATCATCTCATGAATAGGCCCAATGACATCTTATGTCATTTAAGTTTGTTCTTTTTACCTAAGCTCGCATTCCTTTTTATATGTGTGACCCATTGGGCATCCAGCCTATTAAGGCACCACATATTTGATTTAAAGATCTTAAAATCATAAATTTATGTTTAATGAATTTAACATATGTGCATATCCTAAATGACATCAAGCAGTGCATCATGGCCCTTAAGGTGTCGGAAGCTCAAATGTGGTTTGACCGTAATAACCTTCCAATATGGTTACCGTGCAATACATCCTATTACCATCACATTCAAACTCTCCATTGATGTGACCCTTTGTGTCTATTGTTTAATGGTTGTAAAACCCTCGAATGATTAGATCACTATTCTAATCGAGCCATATGAGTCATACTTACATTAGGACTCTACTTCAGCCAAAGATTTCTTGCCGAGTTTCCGACACAATAAAATCCCTACTTTATTTGGGATCAATGAATCCTTTATTAACCACTCAATTTCCTTCAAATGTTATCACTATACCAAATCCCTTGTCTATGGATACTTCATACTTATGAAGTATCAAGCCTTTGAGTCAAAGTAGCTTATTCACTTAAGGTATCCTTGATGATCTCAAGTCTATGGATAATCTTTCATAACAAAAATGAATATCTCATTATTGGGTATCATATGTACTTGTTTCTAAAACAAGCATCCACATGTTAATTATTAGCATCGCAATTCTCACAACAATGAGAACCATTGCTTGACCTAGTCAAGTAGTATAACTTGTGCTAGTCTATCCACATTGATGATGTCCCATCTCATCAATGCTATGACCAGTGATAGTTTTGGCATCAACATATTTGCATGTAATAAGAATATCATATCATGAACTCTTCATAGTTTCCTCTACATTTTGTCATGGGATGCCAAGGACTTTGTTACCAGTTTAAGATATTATAAAGACAATAATCAAGTAGATGTACTTTAAAAAATGAACCAATAATAAAGAATTGTAACAAATCTATCATTACTAATTCAATGTTCACAAAATAAACCCTATTACAGATCAACTCTAAAGCATACATATCTAACAATCTACCACTTACACTAGATCTAATCACCATTGTACCTAAGTCCTAGACTGTGTACATGGTGATCGAACTTATTATGGGGAAGTGCTTTAGTGAGAGGGTTTGCCACATTCTGCTCTGTAAGGACTTTTTCTATCTTTACATCTTTTCTCCCAATGATTTCCTTAATGAGATGGTATCGCCTCAGTATGTGTTTGGATCACTGTTGAGATTGTGGTTCCTTTGCTTTCATAATGTCTCCATCGTTATCACAATACATGGGTATTGGATCAACAATGCTAGGCACCACTTCATGTTCAGTTATGAATTTCTTATTCCAAATTGCTTCCTTTGTTGCCTCGAAAGCCACAATGTACTCAGCTTCAGTGGTAGAGTATGCGATAGTTCTTGCTTGGAACTCTTCTAACTGACTGCTCCACCACCTATGATGAACACATAGCTTGACTGGGACTTGTAATTGTCCTTGTTAGACTAAAAGTTGGCATTAGCATACCCATTCACTTGTAAATCACTGTCTTTATATAGTTAGAACATATCCTTAGTTTTTCTCAAGCACTTAAGGATGTTCTTAACAATAATTCAATGTCCCTCTCTATAGTCTAATTGGAGCCTGCTCGTGACACTCAGAGCAAACGACACGTTAGGTCGTGTACATAACATAGCATATGTGATGGATCCTATAGTGAAAGCATAAGGGATCTCACTCATGCACTCCCTTTCCTCTAGTGTTCTCGGACACATGGACTTGGAAAGGTGTTTCCTATAATAGCCTGCCTGTAAGCCGACTACTACTGGCGCTAGAATCCTGAGCACCTGAAGGTGACTGAAACCCTAACAAGCTGATGTGAACATCAAAGCTATAAAGACTCTTGATCTAATTCAAGTTCCAGCTGGTCTTTATAGCTTTGATGTTCACATCACAAGCCGTAAACATGATCCTAAACATAAACATTATCATTAATCCGCCATAAACATCATTATTAACACATAATCCTATGCATATAAAAGACTTTTTGTACAATATTAACTTAAAGAACATTTAAATTCCCAATACATGTGTCTTACATTATACCCATACACATCATCGTGATGGACATAAACATAAGTACCAAAAATCCAACATAAACATTTTAAGTACATGAGATTATACAAACATATTCCTTAACACTGACATATACTAGGGGCAAAATATACATAACTATATCATGGTATCACGTTTGAGCTACTTAGTATTTTCTAGTACGTCCTGCATACCTGTGAAAAATGGGATTGAGAATCAGGGATGGGATGGGAAAATAGAAAATGGGTAAGCTATTTTGAAATAGCGTTATGAGCAGCTACAGAAAACATAATCATAAAAGATATCTTTTGTGCTCATGAACATGCAACATCGTTAAACATTTCACCTTAGGTAATATTGTCACCAAGATCCCTAGGTAAGTTTAGCCATCTTTTGGCAACTACCCGAAACATAAATATGTGCCCAGAAGCTCCTTTCAGCCATCTGGGTCTTACCATATCTTAACATAAACATAGATATCCCCTGGAGTGTTCCAATCCCTCTGGTGTTACTTTCGAGGGACAGTCATGGTACATCCCGAAGCACATTTTGGGATATCATCCATACCCATCATCAACATAACATATAGGATCATGAGTCGTACAATACCACCTTTCACATAACATGTAATTAATGCAATGCAGCATATCTCATGAACTAATGCAAAACAAATTGTAATAGTCGTGATGCATAATCATGCTATAAAACATATGTTTCTATATCATAAAAACATTTTAGTTCATATCTACTCAGTTGGAAACTTAAGCATACTTGATGAATCCTCAGTTCATCACTGTTATCCCTGATTTTCAAGGTTCGATCCTGTATTTCAAACTTTGGTTAAAAACTCAACATAAACTTAAAAACGTACTTAAAACATCCCATAAACTCCCATAAAGCATAACATAACCATATCATAATTAACCTTAGCAATTTAGGCTAAAATTTGTTGAATGAGACTTTCAGCAGCAAGTTCGGTGGCCAAAGGTCACCCTTACATAGACGAAAGTCTCACTTTCAGCAGTAGGTTCGGCTGCAACTAGTCTCCTTTGCCATTAGGTTCAGCAGTCAAAAGTCCCACCTTCGACTGCCGGAGTTGGACTTTATTCCTCCCCCTGAGTTGCTTCCCAGTTTCAGTATCCTAAACTCCCTTTGGGCCGCCGAACCTGGGTTTTGGATGTGACCAAAACCTTGGTTCTTACATGCTTTCATGCCCAAAGAACCTATAACTCAACTCAATCTATTTCTAACCATTCCTATTCATCATTAATCATTCATCTAACAACATTTTATAAACATGCAAATCACATATCATCATACATTCAACATTTTCACTTAAACCTCTATAAACCTAAACCTTAGATTCTCCCCAATTCTTTTACATGCATTTCCATTTTAATTTTTCTAACTAACATCATTTAAACATCATTTCTACATGCATGTGTTCTTCATTTGGTCACTTTTCATTTTCATCCAATTTTCATCAACTTCCTTCATTTTAACCTAAGTCCATTGCATGCATCATTTTTCTTGTTAATTCATTCTTTAGCACCTTAACTAACTTGGATTGAAGACTCGAACTGACTAGAACTCGGATTGAACCTCTTTTCTTCAAGTTCTTCCAAGTCCCTTTATGTACTTTATCCTCTCCAAATCTTTTCTTTGCCTTTAACTTAATTCATTTCTTGTTTAATCTTCTTAATTATTTAATTAGGTTTTGGGGACTTAGAATTTTCTGTGTTTGATAGAAAATGAGGAAGAATTGCCAAAACTCATCCCTTGTTCGGCTGCCTCTACTATTTATAGTGGAGGTGGCAAATATGGGTTCGACGGCCGAACCATTGAGTTCAACAACCGAATTTGACTTTTAATGTTAGCCCTAGCCAAATTTCATTTTAGTCCCTCAACTTTTCCATTTATTCATGCTAGTCCTTACATTTTATATTTTAGTCCTTTAACTTTTATAACTTAGCATTTTACTTCCCAAACACTATTTTGGTTTGATTTCTGAATATTCCAAAAATATTTGGGTCAAAAATTCAGAATTCAACATCAAAAATGTGTTAGGTGTTACATTTCCCATGTGTCACAAGATTCATTCCTTTCTTGGAAAGCTCTATGATAAAGCTCTTTAGCATCTTATATATATATGTGGATTAGGAAAGACCAAGCAACCTTTTCGATCTATCTCTATAGATCCAAATTCCTAGAATGTAGGTCACTTCTCATAAGTCTTTCATGGAGAACTATTTTTATAACCATATCTTGACTAACTGTAGGATAGCTAAGCCGTTTCCTATAAGTAATATGTAATCTACATACAACACCAGGAACACGACAATGCTCCCACTAACTTTCTAGTATACATAAGGATCATTTGCACTTTATGAGAAACCAAACTCTTTTATTCTCTCATCAAAATGGATGTTCCGGGTCTTAGATGCTTACTTCAATCCATAGATGGATCTCTGAAGCTTGCATACCTTGCTACCATCTCTTGATATGAAGCCCTCTGGTTGAGTCATGTAGACCTCTTCAACCAGATTCTCGTTAAGAAATGTTGTCCTCACATCCATTTGCCATATCTCATAGTCATAATGAGCAATAATGGCTAGCAAAATCTTGATGGACTTTAGCATAGCTACTGGTGAGAAGATTTCATCAAAGTCAATACCTTGTCTTTGACGATACCCTTTCGCAATTAAGCGAGCTTTATAGGTAATCACGTTACCATCCATGTCGATCTTCTTCTTTAAGATCTATTTACACCCAATAGGTTTTATCCCTTCAGGTGGAGACACCAAAGTCCATGCTTGGTTCTCATACTGAGAATCCATCTCGGATTTCATGGCCTTGAGCCACAATATTTTGAACTCTTCAAAACCTCCTCAGAGCTCATGGGCTCATCATTTTCTACTAGTGTCACATCCTTTGTTTCATATATGAGAAATCCATATCTCTCAAGAGCATAAGGTACCCTTGTAGAATGTCTAGGAGCTTATGTAACCAATGGTTCTAACTTTTCCTTAATTAGAGGAATGGTAGGCTCAATGTCTATGTTACGGACGGATTTTAGGGCCTAGCAGTTTAGGTACCTAAAATGATACAATTAACAATAAAGTGATTAATTAAAGTAAGAAATAGAATTAAGAAGAGAAATTGAAAAGGGAAAATAGGGAAGCAAAAGAAATGCAAAATGAAACCAATGAGAAATGCTCAAGTGAGAAAAAAAAAAGTTAAAGAAAAATGAATTGGGAATAAATAGAAATGGAAATAGGGAAATAGAAAATGAAAGAAAAAAGAAAAGGGAAAATAAGTAAATAAAAAAAAAAGAAAAGAAAAGAGATAAGATGAGAAAAGTCAACATTAGTGGCTTAAGTTAAAAACTCAACACTTAAGCACTAAATTAAAGCAATCAGCAGACACACATCAAGAAGGGCCAAGGGAAAGAAAACACAAACAAAGGAAAAGAGAAAAGAAGGCCACAAACCAGAAAAGGAAGCCAAAAAAAAGAAATCAAAGGTTAGTTCTATTTAAGTTTTGTAATCTAGAAGTAATAAAAATAACTTTTGATGGAAAAAGGGAAATTAGGGTTAAAGTTAAAATTTGACCTAGAATCTGAAAAATGAGTAGAGATGATTAAAATAAGATTTTTAGCTTTGAATTAAAGAATAGAAGATGAAAGAAGTAAGGAAAAAGGTTAAAGAAGAGAAATCTGGAAATTTGACAGCATGAACAGTAACATTGTGTCACTGTTCCAGAGACACAAATGATATCAGAAAGGGATAAAAGATATACCAGTCGAAAGCTTAGGATGTTAGCTACAAATGTCTTGAAGACCATTTTATGAAATCAAATCAAATGGTGGATGAAACAGTAGGAAGAACACATGTAGGTCAATCTGTTAGTTCTGAAATTTCAGTATAGAATAGCAAATGTTGTCAAGGATTTAGAGACCTAAATAAAGTGATAAAATTATGAAATTTGGCATGAACCTAGTTTAAGTTGTTATCTAAAAGTTTCATATCGGGAACTTTGATTAGAATTGAACTTAAATGGATCAAATGATGAGTTTAAGATGTAGAGGTCCAATTCTGCAACAATTCTGCAGAAAAGGGAATTTGGGATTTTGTGACTCAAATGGAATCTAATTGATGTAGAACTTTAAGTGTAGCTTTGTTAAATTGACATAGACCTTTAATCCAGAATTTGAGATCAAAATAATTTGAGTTGGTAAAGAAATGAGTTAGAAATGCTAAAGGTTGGTGAGTGAGGTATGAAAATCGGTATGGAATTTAAATTGGCTAGAAAATGGCTCAAATGAGTTTGACTTGAGCTAGAACTTAGAAAGTACCTTGAATGTTAAGTGTAAATGCAGTGTACAAAATTTGAGGAGTGAATGGAGTTGGAAAAGTGAGGTTTTGGCTGCTGGGATTGAAGGTCGCGACATAGGTTCACTGGCGCGACTTTGAAATGAAGGCAGATAGTGTTTTCTGGCATGAGGTCGTGACTGCGATAGTTAAATTCGCGATCATGAAAAACATCCAAAATCAGACATAAACTTCTCACGAGCGCGATAAAATAATTCGCGACCGCAACAAAGCTAGGAATCGGGCAGAAACCTTTGGGAAAAGTCACGAGCGCGACTTGGGAACTCGCGACCACGACTTGTCTCTGCCAAATGAAAATGTTGGGGAAAAGTTAAGATATAAACTAATTTTTTGGGACCTTAAGGATAGACTATTGTTTATAGTAATTCTAAGCACAATTAAGTATTAAGTATGAATGATATTGATGTGAAATATAATGTGTTTAGGCGCTAGAAGTGAAGGTGTCTTGAAGATCAAAGAAACAAAGATAAGGGGAAAGCTATCCAAGGTAAGTTATAGGTTTATTGTGTAATAGTAGACACAATAACATGTTGTATTTCATATAATCATCATGCTACCTTGTGCATGATGCCATAAGATAAAATGTGTGGATATTATAGTA
>CAOGCB010267957.1:0-10760 GCA_948266635.1 Cnidoscolus chayamansa
AACCACATTCACTTAAAAATTTCATATTTCAAATGTTTCTACTTCTCTGTTTTATACAAAAATGATGAGCAAAAGGAAGTTGGAAAAACCATAAGCAATGCTTAATGTATCTGAACTTCCAATTTTCCCATCAGGTAAAGCTCATAGTAACAACTAAAGTACCTATAAAGAATTTGGTATTCTGATAAAATATACAATAGCTATAATTTCATATGCACACTGGTTCATCACTCCTTGTTACAACTTTTAATTACCTTCTCCTGTTAAGTTGATTCAACCATGAAATTTGTTTCCACTTCTTTTTTTTTAACTTCTCAGTTTTACTTGTCAATTGCTGGCTTTTGTTCTTGTCTATTCATGGTGCCTCAGTTTTGTCTTTATCAGATCATTCGATTCACCATTTTATCACTACCTTCTCTTGTTGCAACATCCTCAATGTTTCTTTCCTCATTTGAACTGTTGCCTTCCCCTGCTGCATGCGAATGGGAAATGTAAACTGCATTGTCAGTCATGTTTCCTGATTCAGATTTTGGATTAATGTATCCCGAAGAACTATCCTTCATGGCTTCTGATGGTTCTGTAGCATCAGCTTTTTCATCTAATCTTTGGGATTCACCTGCAGGAAGCTCAAGCTTCTCCTTCCTCGCCATGTCATCAACTGCTGCATCATTAATGGATGTAGACTTCTGCAGAAGAGCCTGTTTTTACCAATAACACAAGATGTCAACTATATCAGCATTGTAAACGGTAAAAAATTGAAGGAAATTGCTAGAAAGGAGTTGCTTGTATTTTGTGCAATAGCAGCAGGAGTGAATTGCAGGAAAACAAAACATTATATTGACCTCTTCTCCTCTAACAGTAACAGGACTGTCTAAATGATCACTTTCAACATCAGGCTGTGATGGGTTAGCAGAAGTTCTATGTTCTGTCAAATCTTTAGATTCACCTTGAGCATCTTTTGACCCTGAGTTTGCACTAGCATCTTCTTTAAATTCCCCTGGAGGATTTTTCAATCCCTATTCCATGTCATGAAAGGCATGCATGTTAGTTTTTATCTTGAAAGCTGATTTCTTCTGTTTGATATATATGCAATAACTAAAGCTGGCACATGAACTGAATAAAAGAAAAAAGAAAAAAAAAAGTGATTGACTGAGATTCAGTGACATTAGCTTAATTGCAAGTAGAACAAATGCTGATACTAATACCTCTTCTTTTACAGTGAATTCAGGAACAATTTCTGGTGGTGGTTTTGACAGCTCTTTAGCATCTTCATTACTGATTGATGTCTCCAATTCACCCTGTATGGTTTTTGTAGATTTTAGATCTTCCTTGGCTTCCTCATCACTATCCACAGCTTTGTTTATATTGTACATCTCTCTAGCTTCATTAGTTGATTTCTTCAGAAAATTAGATTCTTCCTGTTAACAAAAGGAGCAAATACAAGTTCTATTATCTTTACTTAAATGAGATTACTATCTCATACACATCCAGAAAGTAGTTTCCAATATCGACCGAAAGGAATAAGTGTCAAGTGTGTACACAGAGAGAGGGAGAGATCACATGCAGGAATTAATATTGTTATCAATACAAGGAAGAGGGATATGCAAAAGAATTGGGTGATAGGAAAAATGTACTTGACACGACATCATCACATTTTCATAGCTTGGCTCAAGCTTCTTAAGGATCAAGTTTAATAATTTATTAATTTGTCAAGTGCTATATAATTACTGACCTCAGATTTTTCGGACTTGCTGGCAATAGATGGATGATCTGTTACTTGATGTGTATTTTGAGATGCACTGAGCTCTACAGTTTCAGTCACTTGTTCATTTAACAACTTTATTCTTACTATCATCTCCTCCATACTAGATTCTGAAACATCTGTATGTATGTGCTGATTGAGTCCCGATGGTGTTTGATCTAAAGAAGTCCTGTCTGGTAAAACAGACTTCGGAGAAGAAGATAAACTTGAAACTGTAGAAGCTTGTTCAACTGTCATTTCTTGCTGTGTCCCTGATGTAGAGGGATCATTCCAACTCTGATTTACCCCAGAAACTTCAACTTCCATGTTACTTCGCTCCTCACCATCTCTACATGGCATTGACTCGTGCTTAACTTCATTATACTTGTTGTCTTCTGTGGTCGGCATTAGGGACTCGATGATGGGTCGATTGTCAGGAGGCTTATCAGAAGTTTTTTCAGTATACATGCCAATTTCTGATTTGTTTTCGTCTGCTCGTTTTGTCAATTCCACTAAAACTTCTTGCGCAATGTATTTTTCAATCCTATCCCTATTTTCACTTGATTTCAAGTGTACTTCAGTAACATCCAAGTCGACTAAAGGATCATCTACATTATAAGGAATGTTAACTTCCTCTGCAGGCATCGCAGGAGAATTTGATGGCTTGCTTTCTATATTCTGGCTAGATTCTTTATTGCATTCCTTGTCTGTTTCTGACTGGTTCCCAAATTCTTGCTTGATGGATTTTCCATTTGCACCACTATTCATGTGAACTATTGGATCATCCATACTACAAGCAACATTCACCTTCTCTCCAGACTGCTCAGGCGTATTTATTGAATTTCTTTCACTCCCTTTTCTAGTTTCGGAATTAATTTCTTCATCTACTTTTGAAATGTCACAGACTTTTGATGTGATGAATTTTTCCGCTTCAGCGTTTCTGTCTTCGACTGATTTAGGGCCTTCCAAATGGTCAAAGGCATGGCCCGGAACATCCACATCATACCTAATGTTCAGCTCTTCCGCAGACTTCTCAGGAGGACTCGTTGATGCCTGTTTTCATAACCAGAGACGGTTGCATTTATAAGAGAGAAGATTGAACAAAGAAAAGATCTCTTTTGATTCTCCCCAGTTGCAAATAAGTAGAAAAATATACAGCAAAATTAAAGCTTATTGACCTGTGGATTCTGCAAAAACCCTTCATGAAGTGAGTAAGTTCCTGCCATTGATTCTTCTGGTGAAACTGCATCAGAAGGCCTCTTTTCCGCTGCTTCAACTATTTGTTCTAGGTCATTAAAGATCTTATGAGCAGAGTTAATTGAATTATTATGACCCTCTTGGGGTAATTCAATTCTTGAAGATGATGTAATTGGATCCTCAGATTCCTTGAGAAACCCTGAAAAGCCTCCTGTCATTTCAGGTTCTCGCACTTTCGATGCAAGAGGTGAGAGTCCCCACATTTCTTCGCTGCCACAAGTAATTTCCTTCTCTATATCCTCATCGAAAGTCAAGGAGTCTCCATCACTAGATGAAGCAGATCCATCTCCTGTTAGTGGAGGTGAACCAATTTCTGAGAACTCCACTTGCATGTCAGAAGCTACGGAATGGGTAGGGGTATGCCAAGGCACATTATGTGTGTAAAGTAAATGGTTTTCTAACCTTGATCTGTCAATTGTAGATGGGCTCACTGCATAAGAGAGTTCATTTGGAGTTTTGGCCTTAGGAATTGGACAGGGAGTTGAATTCGGTGTAGGACTATTCATCACCTCAGGAAATCTAAAAACAGGTGGTTGAATTTCAAGCTTGTTTGGCTTGATAATTGTTTTCACATTTTCTGAGCTCAAATCATTCTTGTTGTGATTGATGGTATCTGTTCTCATGTTAGTGATGCTTCCTAACCCCAAGCTTGAATCAGAGTCATGACTATTCTCTATCCTTGTCTCTTTTATTTCCATGTTACTGTGGAATGATTCTCCGTCCTCTTCAGGTTGGTTTCTAACCTGGTCGGAAGAGTCGCCTTCTTCTGCTTCTTCCTCTTCCGTCACAAGATCAGTGACACTTACTGTTCGGCGCAATGTTTCTCCCTTTTGGGATAATAAATGATCTACTAGCCAGTCATGATTTCCTTCATCTGCAAAACGTTTATTGATTCAACCTAATGGCAGAATTGCTGGTTTCTTTCTTCTTTTCTGAAATGTTTAAAGAAAAGGAAAAAAAGAAGAAAAAAATTGTTGCCTTACCTCGCTGCCTTCTTAAACTGGCAATTCCTGCAATATCATAGTCATCGTAATCGTCTTCCAGTGGAGAAGAAGGTCCTAAAGTGAAGCTCTCATGCCTGCAGTAGAGCATATCTTTCTGGTGCACTGGCATGAATTCTTGCTGGAAACTGTCTGCCGTGAGGTCGGGTTTTTCTTCGAATGGATCATAAGGAAGGTCAAATGGATTCCTGGTTGGTAACAAGACAGAAGGAGCTGAACCAGGAACTTGCTCATCTGGGTTATTAGAAACATCAAAAGAATTGCCTCTTGCAACAAAAAGTGGAGCCACTGGAATTGGACTCCTTCTTTTCAAGGCAATTAGAAACTTATCTGTTCGCATTTTGAATAATTTTCTTTCTTTACGCCTGGCAATTAGGCTTTCCAGTCTGTTGTTTTTTTCTAGCTCAGATATTCCAAGATCCATTAGATTCTTTTGATCATCTTCAGTCCATTCCACAGCCTTGTTGCTGTCTCTTTTTTTCTCTTCTTCATCCTCTTCAGAACTTGAGTTTTCCACCTCTGCCTCACCACCACCATCACATTTGGAAGCCTTCACTGCCAACACATCCAAGGATGAGAGATTAGGCTTTGATGCTTCATTGAATGATCCAATTTTTTCATCAATAGGCACATTGCTGGAGATACTCTTCCCATCATCCTTTTCTGTGGTTTCTCTTGGTTTTCCTTCCTTCAGAACAGCTCTACTACTGGAAGCAGCTTTAGGAATTATTGAGGAAAACATGTTTTTTTCCTCCAAAACTGCTGGTGATTCCAATCCTTGGCACTTTTCTTTAACATTTTTATGTGATACTGTTTGTGATTGTGTAGAAGGCTTGTAATCTCTACTTAAAACAAGATCAGCTGATCGAGGCTGGGATTTTGCAGATGATATTGCATGATCCTTCACATCATTTTGGATTTTGGAACATTGCGAATGAAAATAAAATCGGATAAAAACAGCAGTGCAGCCAAGAAATGGAGAAGAATAAAGCAAGAAAAGGAAAATGTTAGGAAGAAACAAGTAAACAAGAAACAAAAATAACAATGCACTTGAAACAAAAGGATGGTTCTGTAAAAATCTACAGCAGATGTTCATGGAAAAATTAAGAATTCTCGACAAAAGAATTTGAATGTCCTTTGCATCAACATCCATTTTATTTGTTTGAACTATCTATAAAGAACTGAAGAGATTTAAATGCATCAAGACATGAAATAAACAAAGCTGCTGCCTTCAAAATATAGGCATTTTCAGGGGAGTAGACTAAACATGAAGATATTGTAAAACAACGGATAAAAAAGGAAACAGATTTTTGTTAAAGCACTGAATGGGAAATCTAATGGCCTGCTTAATACAAGTTATGAGATGATTTTTACGGCACCATTGAAAATCTCTGATAGCTCTCAATAGCAGTGGAAATTGGGGGTTCATTTTTAGAATTCACTTTCGTTTGGTTGAGAGCATTGTGAGATCCTGTTTTTTAGGACTCGAAATTGCTTTTTTGAGAATGAAAACAAAATAGAAAACAGGTATGTAGACTTTAAGGAGAAAATAAAAATATCATGTAATATTGTTCACCATATATCATGGTGGTGATGGCGTTGACGATTGTTTTCCACTGAAACGACGAGAAATCAGTCTTCTAGAATATGCAAAGCATGTAGGTCCAAACAGTCCTTTAATTAAAAAAAATATCAAATTTAACACGTGTCGCAGTCTGATTTCATGGCCTATAGATTACACAAAATAAAAATAAAAATTTAAAATTGGAATGGAAAGAATTGGAAGTATAAACTAATATTCCATTATAATTTTTTAAAATAAGAATAATATTGGATTATTACAGCCCACCAGATAGTAAGGATACGGACAAAAAGGGCTCACTTCAATCTCTCAAACCACAAGCAGCTCCCAATAAAAATCCGAGAGTATGCGTGTGGTCCTTTCCCTCCTATCCAAACGTGTGTCGCTTCTCGCGCCAAGCTCCGATCAAATCAACCTCCGATTCTATCTAACACGTTTCTTCTTTACGACCTCAGAACAGGCCTCAACCATGCGCATCGCCGCACCCAATTCCTCCCCCAACACCTGTATCCTATTCAAGGTTGCATCCCAAACTCGAACAACCGATAACGAGAGACACATAAATTATCAACTGCGATTCCCGAAAAGGAAACCTAACGGTTGAGTTGAGTGTATCATATCATTCCGTTTTTCTTTCCATCCAACGGCGTTTGACCCCTTCACGGTGCTTCTGTTCTTTCGCATAGAATAATATATAAATATGCTATTTTGAATTTTCTGGTTATGTAGGGTTTTGTGAAAGGGATCATGTCATCGATGATTGAAGCTCTTAGGCCAATAACGCACACGAAATTTGAACCTAATTCCACCTCTAATCTTCACTATTCACGTGGGTTATGTTTTTTCCGTCGCCGGTCTAGGGTTTTTCTCCAGCACTTTTCTCACCGTTTTATTCCTCATCCGGCGTCGTTTCCTCCTATAGCTTCTTCGAAACTGCTTCTGCAAGCAGGTGGACGAGGGTTGAATGTTTGGGGAAGAGGTATTTTAAGGAACCAGAAGATAAGAGAGTTTAGAATTTTGGCTAACTGTCAAGATAGTGATTCTACTGCAAGTTCTAGCGAGAAACGGGGCGACAGCGAAGGCCAAAAGGTGAGTAATAACCCGCCGAACTCAGGCTCAAAGCAGAGGAGAGAGAAGCAGGGGAAGGGTCAATGGTGGTGGTCCAAGAAACAGAGCTGGAAATGGCAACCGTTGATTCAGGCGCAGGAAATCAGCGTCTTGCTTTTGCAATTAGGAATAGTTATGTTCGTCATGCGGTTGCTCCGCCCTGGGATCCCTTTACCTGGGTCTGAACCCAGGCAACCGACGACTTTTATTAGTGTACCATACAGTGAATTTTTGAGCAAGATTAGTTCTAATCAAGTGCAGAAAGTGGAGGTTGATGGGGTGCATATCATGTTCAAACTGAAAAATGAAGGGAGTTGTAATGATGAGAGTAGCGAAGTGGTCAATACTAAGTTTCAGGAGTCAGAATCTTTGTTGAGGAGTATGGCACCCACTGCTAAGAGGATCGTTTATACAACTACTAGACCGAGTGATATCAAGACTCCGTATGAGAAAATGCTCGAGAATCAGGTTGAATTTGGATCCCCTGATAAGAGGTCCGGTGGATTCTTGAATTCCGCTTTGGTGAGTTTTGCTTGATGATGTATTTTTATGATTTCAAGCAGCTCACGTGCGAGTAATTAGTGTAAATTCGGCATCTTTACTTTAGTTTGATTAAGATTATAACAACGGGAAGACGATATTTGTGCTGAAGCTATCGAGTTTACATGGTTTGATAATGGGTTTAAATGGAGCGCTGCTTGATTAAGTGTAGGCTAGTAACTGAAGGTTTGAATTAAATAGACTGCCAAGGTATTCAAGAACAATAGTTATAAAGATAATGAATTTCAACACAGGGTATTTTGCTTGCATAGGAAATAATACTCGGGTCTAATTCCTATTGATTGATCAACATTTGAAAAATCGTACTTTAACGGGATCATCCTATTGGCATTGGCAATCAGGCAATCTATCTAGGCAGCGGGCAGCACTCCAGCCATTTCTTTCATCGTTGGTGATGGATTGTTGGCATGATCTGCCAATCTTTACTTTCATGATTTTCTATTTGCTCCAGCAATGTTTCCTTTCATGGTTTTCTCTTTGCTCCAACACTCTCTCATGTGCTAACTTACATGTATAACCACTCATTTAACTATATAAAGGACATACTTAAATGATAGAATGAACCAAATTCATTTGTGCATCTCACGTTTTAAACAGTGGAAGGAATAAATACGTTTTCTTTTTGGAAGATCATGTGCATGGTCTAGAGGTTGTGCCTTAATATGGAAGTTTCTTATCTATGACTTCGTCTTTCCTGTACAGATAGCTTTGTTCTATGTGGCAGTGCTTGCAGGGCTTCTTCACCGTTTCCCTGTTAGCTTTTCTCAGGTGCAACCTATTCTGCCTTTTGCTTTACCTGGAAGGCAGTGCAATTAAGTATACTGAGTTCCTTAGTTTATACATGCCTGTTATGCAGCATACAGCTGGTCAAATTAGGAACCGCAAATCTGGAGGTTCTGGAGGTTCGAAAGTGTCTGAGCAAGGGGAAACAATCACTTTTGCTGATGTTGCTGGTGTTGATGAGGCTAAAGAAGAGCTGGAAGAGATTGTGGTATGTTAGTCTTCGCTTCATTTGTCATTTTCAGTGGATTGTTATGTTCTATTGGATGCCCCAAATCTTTCCTACTAATTAGAAAATGTTAATTTTTTAATTTATGATTTTCACTTCTGTTCAGGAATTTCTTAGGAATCCGGACAGGTATATAAGACTTGGTGCTCGCCCTCCTCGAGGTGTTCTTTTGGTAAGAAAAAATTTTAGCTACAATTTTATTGCCTTAAAACCTGTGTTTCTGGAATTCTTGAGTCTGTTGTCAAAATTTTGGCAATTTTTTGAGATATTTATAGCCATAAATCTCCATCTTTAAGATGTTAAAAACGCTTATGTTTGCTATTCATCATTTGCAATTTGCACACATAAACTGCTTGTATTCTAAGTTTCTAACTTGTGTTTACTCCATTAAAATATTGTATGATGGCTCTGATGGTACATGTAAGAGGAAATATTGCATGTGAGGTTATCATTTTGCCTATCTTATAGGTGGGTCTTCCTGGGACTGGTAAGACTCTTCTTGCAAAGGCTGTTGCTGGAGAAGCCGAAGTGCCCTTCATTAGTTGTTCTGCAAGTGAATTTGTAGAGTTATATGTTGGCATGGGTGCCTCCCGTGTGCGAGATCTCTTTGCTAGGGCAAAAAAGGAGGCGCCATCAATAATATTTATTGATGAGGTAAGATTACATGAATGGTTATTGAGTTGGGTAGCCATGTGTAGTACTAGGATATACCAATACCAATCATGTCTTTTCTTTATACAGATAGATGCTGTGGCAAAAAGTCGTGATGGAAAATTTCGTATTGTCAGCAACGATGAACGGGAGCAAACTTTGAATCAATTGCTCACTGTAAACTTCCTAGCTCTATGGTCTTCTGAGTTATAGAATGTATTTACTGTGTACATATGGAAGCTAAAGTTGTTTTGAAAATAAAATTTAGGAAATGGATGGGTTTGATAGCAACTCAGCTGTGATTGTTCTTGGCGCAACAAATAGATCAGATGTCTTAGATCCTGCACTTCGGCGACCAGGAAGATTTGATCGTGTGGTTATGGTTTGTATTTGAGCTTATTAACATTTTGGATTGTCAAGATTTGACACATAAGCTAACTAGCTAAGTCCACTTAATAGATGTCTCAGACATTTGTCTCATTTGGTTTGTACTCTATAGGTGGAAACACCTGATAGGAATGGAAGAGAAGCCATTTTGAAAGTGCATGCTTCTAAGAAAGAGCTTCCTCTTAGTGAGGATGTTGACCTTAGTGAGATTGCTTCTATGACCACTGGTTTTACTGGGTAATTTTTCCTCCTGATTAAGAGTCTCCAATGTCCTACTCTAAGCTAATGTATCAGGAGTGACATTTTCCATTTTATGTTATGCAGGGCTGATCTTGCAAATCTAGTAAATGAAGCTGCTTTGTTGGCTGGAAGGAAAAATAAATTAATAGTAGAGAAAAGTGATTTCATTCAGGCAGTGGAGCGGTCAATAGCTGTATCTCTCCCTCTCTCTCTCTCTCTCTCTCTTCGTGTGTGTGTGTGTGCTTATCTGTTTTATGTGGACTAGGAGATAGGAATCCCCCCACCAAAAAAAGAAAATGCACACATACACAGATAAATGTAATGCTATTTTTTTTTTCTGTTGTCCTATGCTTTTAGGTAATTTAAAATTTGAAGCATTGACTGATAATTCATTCTATAACGTAAAAAAGAATCAGGTCTGAGGCTTTGTTAACTGGACATTAATGTTCCCAACTTCCAAGTGACCCTGAAAGCTTTACTGAATTTGAAGCTTATGTTGGGACTTTATTAAGAATTCTTATTTCTGCAAGCCCCTTGTATTTATCAGTTCGGTTATGAGTTCAGCTCCTGCAGCCAAGATGGTTCCATGTTTTTTTATTCCTTGTTGCTTGTTTTCCTTGAATATATCATTTTACCTTACAGGCTCATAGATTGTTTGCCCTTGTTCTTTCTTATGTTTATTGCACATCTTGTTCTTGGTTTTATGTATGTTTCTTTGTGTGTTTTAATTTAGTGCACTTGTGTTGCTTTCTTGGTTTTAATGACCCCAGTCTGTAAGATACCAAAATCTATCCATCCCTCTTAGAAAAAGAAGAGTTTTGAGGGAGAAATTTACATTTCTCTACATTCAAAGACTCTTGGCCTTTGCCTTGCCATTTTTATCTGCTAGTCAACTTTTCTTGGATAGACATGCTCGAGAAAGCTGTTACCTTACACCTTATTTAGGATTCACTCTTGGCTGTTGTCTGGTAATTTTGGTCTGCTAGTCAATATTTCATGGATAGACAGGTTATTATAGACTTAATAAATTTGTCACCTTGTGTAGGTCAATTGGCTTTTGTCTGGCAATTTTGGTCTGCTAGTCAAAATTTTCATGGATAGACTGGTTATGCTCTTGATAAATTTGTCACCTTGTATAGGATTCAACTCTTTGTTCATTGGCTGTGTTGGTTGTGTTGTATTGGAGTTATATTTTATTCTTGTGAACCCTTTGTATATTGGCTG
>CAOGCB010268045.1:0-12427 GCA_948266635.1 Cnidoscolus chayamansa
AATTTAAACTCTAAATCTAAAACACTAAAACCTAAATACTAAACATTATAAGCATAAACCCAAAACCCTAAAATTTAAACCTTAAATCCTAAGAACCTTAAAACCTAAAATCCAAAACACTAAAACCCTAAATCCTAAATCCAAACCTTAAAATATCCTAAATCTCAAATCCTAAACTATGACATTCTAAAACCCTAAACCGTAAAATCCAAAAACCCTAAACCCAAAACATTAAAACCATAAAACTAAACCTTAAAACCCTAAATCCTAAAACTTAAATCCTAAACACCTAAATCCTTAAACTCTAAAAGCTTAAACCCTAAAAACAAAAAACTCTAAATTATAAATCCTAAACCCTAAAACCATAAACGATAAAACCCTAAAATCCTTGAACTAAAATATCCTAAAACCTTAAACCCTAAACCATAAACCCTAAATCCTAAACCATAAACCCTAAATCCTAAACCATAAACTCGAAACTGTTAACTTTAAACCCTAAAACCTTAAACCTTAAACTGTAAAACCTCAGAACCTAAACATTAAACCCAAAATCCTAAAATCCAAAATCCAAAATCCTAAACTTAAAAAAAAGTAAACCCTAAACTTTAAAACCCAATATCATAAACCCTAAATCCTAAACACTAAACACTAAAATCTAAACCCCGAACCCTAAAACTCTAAACACTAAACCTGAAACCCTTAAATCCTAAACTGTAAACCCTAAATCCTAAAACCTTAACCAAAAACACTAAAAAACTTAAATGCAAAACCCCAAAACCCTAAACCATAAAACCCTAAAACCTAAACCCAAGACCTAAAACCCTAAAGCCTTAACCCTACATCTTAAATCCAAATAAAAAACCTTAAAACCCTACAACCTAAACCATAGAACCATAAACCTAAAACTAAAATCCTAAACCCTAAACCTTAAATCCTAAACTCTAAAATCATAAAATCATAAACCTTAAACTCTAAACCAAAAACCCAAAAACCTAGAAATCTAAAACCCAAACCTTTAACACTAAACCCTAAAGCCTAAAACCATAAAACTTAAATCCTAAACCTTAAACCTAAAACCCAAAACCCTAAAATCCTAAAATCCAAAATCTAAAACCCTAAACCTTAATATCGTAAGCCATAAACAATAAAACCATAAATCCTAAAGTCGAAACTCTAAAAACAAAACCTTAAAACCTAAAATCTGAAGCCTAAAACCTTAAACCATAAATCCTAAAACACTAAACCAAAAATACTAAAACCCTAAACCTTAAATTCTAAACCCAATACCTTAAAACCATAAACCCTAAATCTTAAACTCCAAAATAATAAAACCTAAAAAACCTAAACTACCTTAAACTACAAAATAATAAAACCCAAAAATCCTAAACCTAAAATTCTAAAACCCTACACCCTAAAATCCTAAACCCTAAAACCTAAACTCGAAACTCTAAAATCTAAACCATACAACCCTAAAACCCTAAACCTAAACCTTGACACTCTAAAACCCAAAACTCTAAAATCTAAACCACATAACTCTAAAATCTAAATCTTATAACCTTAAACTGCAAATCCTAAACTCTAAACCCCAAAACTCTAAAACTCTAAAACCTTATAACCTTTGAACTAAAAAATCCTAAAACCCTAAACCTTACCATAGACACTAAATAGTAAACCTTAAACTCGAAATCCTAAACATTAAACCCTAAAACCATAATCCTAAACTCTAAAACTCTAAAATTCCAAACCGAAAACCAAAAACACTAAACCTTAAAACCCTAAAACCGAAAACCTAAAAACCTAGAAACCTAAACCTTAAACCCAAAACCCTAATATCCAAAATCCAAAACCCTAAACCCTAAACTCTAAAATCATAACCCTAAACAATAAAACCTTAAACCCTAAACACTAAAACCCTAAATCCTACAACCCTAAACTCTAAATCCTAAACCCTAAAATCCTAAACCCTAAACCCTAAAATCCTAACCCTAAATACTAAAACCATAACCCTAAACACTAAAATTCTAAAATCCTAAAACCATAAACCTAAACCTAAATCCCTAAAACCCAAAACCTAAAAACTATAACCCTACATCCTAAACCCAAAACCAAAAATCCTAAAACCCTAAAACCTAAACCTTATAACCAAAACCTAAAACCCTAAAATCATAAACCTTAAAACCTAAATCCTAAACCTTAAAACCATAAAATCCAAAACCCTAAAACCCAAAACCTAAAACCTTAAAAACTAAACCCAAAAATTATAAACTCTAAAATCGTAAAACTTAAACCCTAAACCTTAAACTCGAAACCCAAAAACCTAAAATCGAAAATTGAAAACCCTAAAGCTTAAAACCATAAACCCTAAACAATAAGCCCTAACCTGAACCCTAAACCCTAAACCTTAAACTATAAAACACCAAACCCTAAAGCTTTACTCTAAACACTAAAACTCTAAACCCAAAAGCCTAAACCATAAAACCCTAAACCCTAAATCCTAAAGCCTAAAACCCTAAGCCAAAAATACTAAAACCCTACATCCTAAACTAAATGCCAAAACTATAAAGCCTAAACCCCAAAATAATAAAACCCAAAAACCCTAAAATGATAAAACACTAAACCCTAAAAACTAAATTTAAAACTCTAAAATCTAAACCTTAGAACCCTAAACCCTAAATGCTAACTTGGACATTTCAAAACAATAAACTTTAAACCCAAAACCCTAAAATAAAACCCAAAACTTAAAGCCTTAAATCCTAAAATCCTAAAATCTTAAACACAAAAAACTAAAACCCTAAACAATAAACAATAAACCCAAAATCCTAGAACCTTAAACCCTAAAACCTAAACCATAAATCCTAACCCTAATTCCTAAACCCTAAACCCTAAAATTCTAAACCTTGAACCCTAAAACAAAGAAACCCTAACCCTACAACCTTAAATCATAAATCCTAAATAATAAACCCTGAACCCTAGCCCCCTAAAACAAAAAACAATTGTTGTCCCAAAGTTAAGTGACTGAGAAGGGGTGAATTGGTCGCTTTTCGATTTTTCTTGAATTTCTAAGTTATTGCTCTAAACTTATTTATGAAATTATGACTAAGTATTTCCAATATAAATTCTATATTATTTTATTTGTGCAGATTTGGTCAACTAATAAAAGTAGAAAATAAATCTAACTTAGCTAATTTTTTTCTGTAGGAAAGTTACTGTTCACGCTACTGTTCACGTTAGAATTAGCTCAGTATTCTAGTTTGCTAATTTCAAATCTGTTTCAATCTAATCTCAAAGATAATCAATCAAACTTCAATAAATATTTTTCAAATAATTTCAGAGGAATTAGTAAGCAATCAATTCAAAAGAGGGTAAGGTTCAAAAAATTCAAACACAAAAGTTTATAGTGGTTCGACTAGCTCCGGCCTATATCCACTCTTCTCAAGCTTCTCCTTGAGAGGTCCACTATCTATCTCTTTTCCCAAGTAAGAGATAAAACTTTACAATTCTTCCAAGCTTCATAGGTGCTTAGACGACATCTTACA
The DNA here is from genome assembly GCA_948266635.1 of Cnidoscolus chayamansa. Lineage (NCBI taxonomy): Eukaryota > Viridiplantae > Streptophyta > Magnoliopsida > Malpighiales > Euphorbiaceae > Cnidoscolus > Cnidoscolus chayamansa. The sequence goes on from CAOGCB010268045.1 coordinate 3,537, forward strand.
AGTTTGATTGCCCTTCAAACTTCTTTAAGCTTCCTAGGTGCTCAACAACCTCTTCCAAGTGATGTACTCTCACTTGAATAAATTTCTTGATTGAAATTTGAAATACAAAACTAAATCACTCTCTTTTTCAATAAAAATGAAAACCAAAAAACCTAAACCTTAAACCCCAAAACCAAAATCCCAAACTCCAAAATCCAAAACCTTAAGCATAAACCCTCAAATCCTAAACCCTTAAACAATAACCTTAAAGCCTAAAGCCTAAAACCCTAAACCCTAAACCTTAAAATCCTAAACTCTAACTGATGCGAACATGGGTCAAGGAGATGATCATGGTTCCAGCTCCACACATGAGTCAAGAAGTGGAAAAAAATATTATTTTACCTCTTCGATCTACTATAAGGGCTTGCACAAAAAGATTAAAGTATCACTTCGACACTTAGCGCAACAAGCTATTTGTGATCAAATTGACAGGTATGAGGAAAAGCCTACAGACATAACACTTGATAATCCTTGAGATGAAGTGTTCATGAATGTGCTTGAAGATAAGGAATAAAGAATCAAGAAGAGTAGCCAACACACAGATAGGCATATGGCTCATTTTGGACATGAATAGCTGAAACTACCATGGGCATATTTGTTATTCTTGGATTAGAATTTTATTCGGCGTATTTTAATGTTGACTAAGCTTTTTTTTAATTAAACAAATTAGGCCAGCCCATTATTCTTTTAGAGTAGGAATAGGGATTTTGATTAGGATTCAGATTAAGAAACCTTATTATAATAGGATTAGAATTTGGAAGTCTATAAAAGGCCCTCCATATATGCAACCCCATTCATTCAATCAATAATCTTTGTGAACACTTTATTTTATTAGTTTAATACAATTCTTGTGAGGATTTTGTTTAACTTAGTGTTGTATCAAGAATTGGCATCTTATCGAGGTTAGTAGCTTTGTGGCGATTCTATTTTTTTTCCTTGTTTAATCATCTATGTTATTGTTTATTTATTATTCAAGGGTGCAGTAGAACATTAGTTTAATTAATCTGGGCAAGTGTCTTTGATCTCATTGTGTGATGGGGTTTCCAATTGCATTTTAGTATGGGGTTCCGCATCAATTGGTATCAGAGCCTAGTCATAGATGAATTTCGATTCATCTCTCTATCTGTTACGTTATTTATTTTAGTTATAGTTGCATTTTTTTCTTTCAGTAGTTTTTTTTTGCTTTTGTGTCATTATTTTTTCTTTTTTTATCACAAAAAATTATATAAAAAAAGGAAAAAATTGCAATAAGAAAATTCACATCGAGCAATATCCAAAGTAAAAAAAAAGTAGGAAAGGCATAATTTGCGATAAGTTTTTTTTAAGGTACCAAAAGTGCAAGTTTGTGAATTATTTCTTTAGTCTTTATTGCCAAACAAAGACTTGACATGATCATTATTTTAACATGCCTAAATTGTTGTTTGGGTTAATTTCCATTACTTTAGAGCTTTCGAGCATTGGGTGTTAGTTTAGGTTTAATTTCAACCTCTATTAGCAAAAGTGTGAAATTCCTTTTATTTTTGAACTAACATTTTGTTTCTATCTTTGTTATCCTTGTTTCGTTTCATTTATTTTGTTTGCATATTGCCTCTAGTTATTACTATTGCGTTTCTTTTATCTTAGTCAAATCTATTGCTGCGATTTTATCAATCTCATGTCTTGTGTTAGTTCTAAAGTGCAACACTTTTAAGTTGCACATTAAGAGGTAAAAGGCTTGAGTGGTGAGTCCATAAGAGGGCAAAAGCCAACTCTTTAATGAAAACACGAGTGCAATCACCTCTTAAGAGTAAATATGTGAGGAAGTGCATGAGGTCCAACTTTTGTTTCTTGTTTTTGTTAAATTTCAAGAATTGGGAGCCAAGATAAAGAAGAGGAGCAAGTTGATAATTTCTTCACACCTAAAGCAATTAATGACCAATTCAAGAACTTGAATATGTTCTTAAATGACGTATGTGACAACATGGCAATATAATCTAGGCAAATTGAAGAGTTGCGGCAAACTAGTGAAAATAACACTAGGAATACTGCTAACTAAAGGAACAATCATTCACTGCCAGTTGAGTTCGGCTATTCAACCTCTGAAACTAAAATTGATACACAATTAATGAGCTAGAGATAATGGAAGGAGGAGCACACTAATAGAAAAGACAATAACATAAATTCCATCAAGATGAAAATTTCGTAATTTATAGGTCACAATGATGCAGAAGCCTATCTAGAATGGGAGCGAAAGGTGGAATTGATATTTGAATGCCATAACTACTCTGAAGAAAAGAAAGTCAAGTTAGTTGCTGTGGAATTTACTGATTACACATTAGCACGGTGGGATCAACTTCTCATCTCAAGGCGCAGGGATCATGAGGAGGCAATAGACAGTTGGGAAGAGATGAAGCGCATCATGCGAAAGAGATTTGTCCCATCATATTATTACTGAGAGCTACACCTAAAGCTACAAAGGCTAACACAAGGATTCATGTTAATTAAGGGCTACCATAAAGAGATAGAGATCACAATGATGAGGGCTAACATTGAAGAAGATAGGAAAGCTCCATGGCTTGTTTCATAAGTGGGATAAACAAGGAAATTGCCAATGTCATCAAGCTACACCATTATGTGGAGTTTGAAGATATGGTAAATATGGCTATGAAAGTTGAAAGGCAGATGAAAAGGTAAAATGGAGTTTGGGATTTTCAAAACAAAACTTGGTTGTCCAAGTGGCACATGAAGGATGAAAATAACTAAGATAAAATTTCTAAAAGAAAAGATAAAAACTTTGGCAGCAAATCATATAATACAGTTGTTTCTATGCATAAAGCTACAATTGAAGCAGAAGCCTCAACTATTAAACACTAGACCATCAACTGTTTTAAGTGTTTAGGGGTAGGGCATATTCCATCTCAATGTCCTAATCACAAGGCAATGATTCTATAAGATACTGGTGAGAATCTTTCTAAGTCGAAATCTGATAGCAATAGCATGCCATCTCTAGAAGACTATTCAAATGATGAAAAAATTGAGTATACTGTAAAGGGGGAGTCTCTTGTTGCTAGGCGTGCACTAAATCTGCAAGTTAAAGAAGAAGGCCTAAAGCCAAGAGAAAATATCTTCCACATACGATGCCTTATAGGAGGGATGGTATGTATAATGATAATTGATAGAAGGAGTTGTACTAATGTTGCTAGTACCACCTTAGTTGAAAAGCTAGGATTAAGGTGTGAAAAAACATCACAAACCATATCGACTGTAACGATTGAACAAAAGTGGTGAGGTACAAGTAACAAAACAGGTTGTGGTTCCATTCTCCATCGGTCGGTACAATGATGAAGTGAGATGCAATGTGGTTCTAATGCAAGCAAGTCATCTCTTATTAGGAAGGCCATGGCAATTTGATCGAATGGTTTCACATGATGGGTACCATAATCGATATTCATTCCACTTGAATGGGCAAAGTTACACTCTTGCACCTTTATCTCCCACTCATGTTTATAAGGATCAATTGAAATTGACAAAATCACAAACTAGGGCTTTAGTTAATAAGGATAAATAAAACAAGAGAAAAGAGGTTGAGCATGATAATAATAAATTTAAAGGCCCAAATATGAGTGGTTGTGTAGAAAAGAAAAGGAGCAATATAGAAAAGAGTGTTTTGGGGAGTGAAAAGAGAGAAAGCTTCTTTGCAAAAGAGAGAGACTTGAAAAGAGCCTATATGGGCCGAAGGTCACTGGTATTAATTAGGTTCAAAGAAAAATTGTTCTCTTTATAATGATCTGGACCCAAATTTGCCTAGAGCATTTGTTTCACTTTTGTAAAAGTTCGAGGATGTGTTTCTGGAGGAGATGCCTGCAGGTTTGACACCATTGCGAGGCATTAAGCATCAAATAGACTTTATGGCAGGAGCTTCAATTCCAAATCGACCAGCCTATAGGAGTAATCCAAAGGAAACGAAGGAGTTGCAAAGGTAAATTAAAGAATTACTAATGAAAGTGTATGTTTGAGAAAGCATGAGTCTATGTGTTGTACTAGCGTTAGTTGTTCCAAAGAAAGATGGATCATGGATGATGTGCATCGATTGTCATACGGTGAACAAAATCACTATAAACTATCGCCATCCTATCTCTAGACTTGATGCCATGTTGGATGAGTTGCATGGTGCATCTATTTTCACTAAAAAAGACTTTAAAAGTGGATATCACCAAATTAGAATGAAACCAACCAGGTGATGAGTGGAAAACTGCATTTAAGACAAAGCATGGTTTGTATGAATGGATAGTGATGCCTTTTGGCTCAACCAATGTACCTAACACGTTTATGCGGTTGACGAATCTTTTAATGAACATATCATGCATGTTAAATCAGTTTCACAAGTGCTTCATAAGGAGAGATTATTATTAGGTAATGTGAAAAAGTGTACCTTTTGCAAGGACAAAGTAATATTTTTGGGCTTTAAAGTAAGTACGAAAGGTGTGCAAGTTGACTGAGAAAAATTGTACCTTTCACATAACTGATTTATGTGAAAAAGAAAACCATTATTCCTATAAAACTATTATGCCTAATCGTGATGTTAAGTTTCTAAGTCACTTTTGTTGTGTTTTGTGGGAAAATTAACAACTAAACTTTTGTTCTCTACTACATGTCATCCACAGACCAATGGGCAAACTGAGGCTGTTAATAGGACTCTAGGAACTTTATTGCGAGTTGTCATGGGAAAAATTTGAGAATGTGGGAATATTTTTTGCCATTCATTGAATTTGCATATAATCGATCTATTCATTCTTCCACAGGATATTTTCCATTTAAGATTGTATATGGTTTTAACCCATTAACAATTTTAGATTTGTCACCTCTACCATTAAGTGAAATTGCTAGCATAGATAGAAAGAAGGCAGAATTATTGCGATCTATCCATGGGAAGACAAAATTTCAAATCGAGCACAAGATTAAGATATATATGGAGAAAGCTAATCGCAAATGTTACAAAGTGATTTTTGAACCTGGCGATTGGGTTTGGGTACACTTATGAAAAAAGCGGTTTCCTAGAAAACAAAAATCAAAATTAGATCCATGCGGGGATGGTCCATTCCAAGTATTAGAGCGTATAGGTGATAACGCATACCACATCGATTTATCAGGTAACTACTCTCTCTCTACAACATTTAATGTTGCTGATTTATCTCCCTTTGAAGTTGCAGATTCGAGGATGAATCCTTTTAAGGAGGGAGGAGATGATGTACACACGGGTCAAGGAGATGATGTAGTCATGGTTCTAGCTCCACACATGAGTCAAGATGTGGAAAATAACATTATTTTACCTCTTGGATCTACTACAACGGCACGCACAAAAAATATTGAAAGTATCACTTCAACACTGAGTGCAACAAGCTATTAGCGACGAAATTGACACATAAGAAGAAAAGTCTAAAGACTCAACACTTGATAATCCTCCAGAGAAAGTGTTTGTGAATGTACTTGAGCTAAGGAATGAAGAATCAAGAAGAGTAGCCAACACCCAGATGGACGTATGACTCATTTTGGACATGAATAGTTGAAACTACCAAGGGCCTATTTGTTAATTTTGGACTAGAATTTTATTGGGCCTATTTTAATGTTGATTTAACCTTTTTTTTAATTAAATGAATTAGGCCAATCCATTGTTCTTTTATAATAGGAATAGAATCCTTATTTAGAAAGGAATTGACTTTTGTTATGATATGGATTTTGATTAGGATTAGGATTAAGAAACCTTATTATAATAGGATTAGGATTTGGAAGGCTATAAAAGGTCCTCCATATGTGAAGCCCCATTCATTCAATCAATAATCTTTATGAACAATTTATTTTGCTAGTTTGATAAAATTATTGTGAGGATTTTGTTTAACTTAGGGTTGCATCAAGAATTGGCATCTTAACGAGGTTAGTAGCTTCGTGGTGATTCTATTCTTGTTCTTTATTCGATTATGCATGTTCTTGTTTATTTATTATTCAATGGTGTAGTAGAACAACAATTGAATTAATTTTCGCATGTATCTTTTATCTCATAGTGTGACAAGGTGTTAGTCTGGGTTCCTCATCACTAACCCTAAAATTTAAACCCTAAATCCAAAACACAAACCCTAAAACCCTAATACAAAAACTGCAAAAATTCAAAAACCCTAAATCCTAAACCCCAAAATCTAAAGCACCAAGCTATAAACTCTAAACCCAAAACTCTAAAATCTAAACCCTACAACCCTAAACTCCAAATCCTAAACTCTGACACTCTAAAACTCTAAACCCAAAACTATAACCCAAAACTTTAACCCAAAACCCTAAAATCCAAAACCCAAAACCCAAAACCCAAAAGACTAAAACTATAAACCATAAACCCAAACCCTAAAACCCTCAACCATAAAACCTAAACCCTAAAATCCTAAACCCTTAAACCTTAAAACCAAGAAACCTTAAACTATGCCTAAAACCATAAACCATAAAATCCTAAAACCCTTAAACTCAAAAATCCTAAAATCCTAAACCATAAACACTAAACCCTAAACTCAAAACCTTAAACCCTAATAGCCTAAACCTGACACTCTAAATCTCAAAAATCAAAAATCAAAACCTAAAAACCTAAACCATAAATCCAAAACCCTAAAATCCAGAATTCAAAACCCTAGACCCTAAAAAATAAAACCCTAAACTTTAAAACCCTAAACACTATATCCCTAAACTATAAAGCCTAAAGCCTAAAACCCTAAACAGTAGACCTGAAACCCTAAAATCCTAAACTGTAAACCCTAAATCCTAAAACCCTAACCCAAAACACTAAAACCTTAAATGTAAAACCGTAAAACCCTAGACCCTAAACCATAAAATCCTAAACCCTAAATCCTAAAACCCTAACCCAAGACACTAAAATCTTAAATGCAAAACCATAAAACCCTAGACCCTAAATCATAAAATCCTAAAACTCTAAAACCTTCAACTCTAAAACCCAAAAACCCAAACCCCAAAAACTCTACATCCTAAATCCAAATAAAAAACCCTAAAAACCCAAAACCCTAAAATCTAAACCATATAACCATTAACTTAAAACCCTAAAATACTAAACCATAAAAAAATAAAATCATAAATCCTAAACTCTAAACCATAAACCCTAAAACCTTAAAATTCAAAACCCAAACCTTTAACTCTAAACCTTAAAACCCTAAACCCTAAAACCTAAAACCTAAAAACTTGAATCCTAAACCTTACACCGAAAACCAAAAACCCTAAAATCCAAAATCTAAAACCCTAAACATTAAATCGTAGACCCTAAACAATAAAACCCTAAACCCCAAATCATAAATCATAAAACCTTAAAGCCTAAACACTAAAACCCTAAATCTTAAACCCAAAACTGTAAAACCCAAAACTGAAAACCTTAAAAACCAAAATAATAAAACATAAAAAGCCTAAACCTTAAACCCTAAACCTTAAACTACAAAATAATAAAACCTAAAAACCTTAAACATAAAAACCCTAAACCTAAAAACAAAAAATCCTAAACCTAAAACCCTAAGCCCTAAAATCCTAAAACCATAGAACACAAACCATAAAAACTAAACTCAAAACTCTAAAATCTAAGTCCTACAACCCTAAAACATTAAACCCAATCTCTGACACTCTAAAACCTAAAACTCTAAAATCTAAACCCCATAACTCTAAAATCTAAACACTGCAACCGTAAATCATAAATCCTAAACGCTAAACCCTAAAACTCTAAAACCCTAAAACCCTTAAACTAAAAAATCCTAAAACCCTAAACTATAGACATAAACCCTAAACTAGAAATCTGAAATCCCAAACCTTAAACCTTAAAACCCTAAACTCTAAACTCTAAAACTCTAAAATCCTAAATCCAAAACACTAAACCCTAAACTTTAAAACCCTAAAACCGAAAATGAAAAACGAAAAACAAAAAACCCTAAACCTTAAACATAAAACCTAAAACCCTAATATCCAAAATCCAAAACCTTAAACCCTAAAATAGAAACCCTAAACAATAAAACCTTGAACTCTAAAATCCTAAACCGTAAATTATAAACCCTAAACCTTAAACATTAAAACCTTAACCCAAAACACTATAATCTTAAACTTGAAACCCAATAACCCTAAATCACAAAATGTTAAAACCCAAGACCTAAACCTAAACCTAAAACCATAAACCCAAAACTAAAAACCCTACATCCTAAACCCAAAACTAAAAGCCCTAAAATCGTAAAACCCTAACACCTAAACTCTATCACCCTAAACCTAAAACAATAAAATCATAAACCTTAGACATTAAATCCTAAACCTTAAAAACCTTAAACCCTAAACCCTAAACCCTAAACCACAAAACCCTAAAACCCTAAAGTAAAAACCTAAAATCTTAAACACTAAACCCTAAAATCCAAAACCCTTAAACCCTAAACCTTTGACTCAATACCCTAAAATAAAAAATCTAAAACCCTAAAGCTTAAAACCGTAAACCCTAAACAATAAAACCCTAAACCTTAAACTATAAAACCCTAAACCCTAAAGCTTTACTCTAAACACTAAAACTGTAAATCTAAAAACTTAAACCCTAAACCATAAATCCTAAACTTGAAACCCTAAATCATTAAACCCTAAACCCTAAAACAATAAAACCCAAAACCTTAAACCCTAAAACCATCAATCTTAAAACCATAAACCCTAAACTCTAAACCCTAAAACCATAAAATACTAAACCTTAAAAATAAAACGTGAAACTCTAAAATCTAAACCCAAGAACCCTAAATCCTAAATGCTAAAGTCTGACACTTTAAAATGATAAACTCTAAACCCCAACAGTAAACCCAAAACCCAAAACATAA
>CAOGCB010268053.1:0-11527 GCA_948266635.1 Cnidoscolus chayamansa
ATGTGGGTGGGCTCCTTGTGGGCACCGAGTTAAAGGCCTCCCACTTGACTATCGCTGGGTCACCGTGATTTACCCCTCCACAATCCTGTCGGGCCGGGGTGTGGGGGCCCCTAAGGTGAGGGTATATCACCTTTTGGTACAAGCTTCCGTCAACTTTCCAAGAATCACAGTCAAATTTTGTTTTCTAACCACGTAACTTGTGATTTCAAAAAATATAATAAAATAATATTTTTTTCATAATCCATATGTTCTTTGAAAATCTTTAAAATCAAGAATACTTTTTCTCGTCAACAATCCAATAATTAAATTGTACTATTTTAATTTAATTAGTTTAATTTTTTTATTAAATTAATTTGATAATTTGGTCATTTTTTTTATTTTTTTAATTTCATTTATTTATATTATTTAATTAAAAAATCAATTTAATTAAATCATATGCTTAATCCTATTTAAATTTCTAAATTTAATTTATATTTAAATTAAATTTTAATTTTAATTTTAATTTTAAATTTAAATCAAATCTAAAATTAAATATTTTCTTTTATTATCTCTCACGCTGCTTCTGCTTGTCTCTTAATATGTCGATAACGATGACTCTAATCCCTCACCCTTATTTTTCTCGACTTTAATGAAATGATGATTTCTTTCCGTTTTTCACTTTTAAACTCAAGAAATTTCAATTTCATAAAAATTAAACCAAATCATAAAAATTTAATTTAATTATATTCGATTTATATGAAAATTTTAATTTAATTTGATTCATTTGATAAAAAATATAGTTTAATTTTTTAATTAATTAAATTCATTTCAGTTTAAAATCCAACCACCCTCACTCTAATATTAGGAGAAAAAACTGTTAAATATTTTGCAGTGATCATATGGAATATCAGAGAAAAAACCAGAAATGCTTCCAAGAAATTACGAAGCAGAGACATTTCCTTCCTATATAAATAATAATAATTTCATGTGGGAGCCATGGCTGATCTCTGATATTCACCTGTGAAAAAAGACAAAAGAAGAAAAGCAAGTTCCATCAATCACCAGATTCTCCAACTAATTAAAGCCACCAACTTCTCCTATATTGCTGTCCATAATCTATTATTTTCTTTGTACAGTTTACTCGGTTTCTCCCTTTTTAAGTATGATTACAACTAGCTCCCATCTTGGGTTTGGTATAAAAAATTTCCACAAACAAATCAAATTTCTTGTAGCCAGCAAGGTGTCCACAGTCCTATTTATTTATATATTTTTGACTCTTGACGTTCACAAATGACACGTTGAATCCAAGAAATATAGAAGAAGATTCCAGGCAGCTCGCTTTCCAGCATAGGCTTTAAGCTTTTGATTATATATAGACATGAATCGGACTACAAGGTACACAAGTAGATATCTTCTTCCATTCCATATTTCCTGGTTAGAGCATGCATCTTCTTACTGCTACTTTGATCTCTGTCCTCCTTTTTTTACATCCAGCGTCTTCACTTGAATCTCATGAAGTTGGTAAGAATTAAAACTTAGTTACGTTCGTTGTTTTATGCTTAGTTTTATTACAGCTATATAAATTAAGATGGTGGTTAATTGTGTGATGCAGAGGTAGAGGATGAGAGGGAGTTTGATTACGTACGAGGGAGTGAGAAAGGACCAGAACACTGGGGAGAGATCAAGAAAGAATGGGCTTCTTGCAAGAATGGAAATTTACAATCTCCTATAGATATGTCTAGTAAGAGAGTTAAAATGATCAAAAAGTCGGGAGATTTCAAGAGGAATTACAAGCGTTGTAATTCTATCGTCAAGAATCGAGGCCATGATATTTCGGTACGAAACAAGATTCAATCTTTATTCGAATAAGTTATATAGAAGATGAAGAAACTCATGTGATATTCTTACATTGATGCAGCTTCAATGGGAGGGATACAACGCAGGATCAATAGAGATGAATGGGAACGAGTACTTTCTGCAACAATGTCATTGGCACTCACCTTCGGAGCACACCATTAATGGCAGAACGTAAGTCTCTAAATAAAACAACAGGGAAGAAATGGGGACAAGATCATCGAAATTGTCTAATTTTTTATCTGAATGAAATGGTTAGGTATGATATGGAGCTGCACATGGTTCATGTGAACACAGACCCAAATGTGAAATACAACATCAGTGTCGTCGCTGTCCTCTACAAGATCGGTCCACCAGATGCTTTTCTCTCTAAGGTAAAAATCTCAGCTTCCAGTTCCCACATAAAAAATTGTAAACATGTCTTAATATGTTTTCCTGTTTCAGTTGCTAAGGGATATAAAGTCCATGAATGATCACAAGCAAGAAAGAACAATGGGAATGATAGATCCAAGCGATATAAAAATGGGCGGCAGGAAATATTATAGATATTTGGGTTCCCTTACAGTTCCTCCTTGCACTGAAGGTGTTATTTGGACCATAAACAAGAAGGTAATCAAAACCCACCATAACTAGACTAATTAACTTTGCTTTATTAGCTTAAAAATGAAAATCTAACTCCAATTTGAACTTCACCCAGATAAGGACCGTTTCAGCAGACCAAGTTAAAGCACTCAGAGAGGCTGTCCATGATGTAAGTAATCAAAGCTAGCGACTTTTAACATTTTTAATTAAAAAAAAAAAAGAGAGAGAGAGAGAGAGAGATTATGCTGTAGATGGATAGAAATAATTAGTAAATTAGCAAGATTCAAGCATCACTAACATCTAGTATTTAACAAAAATTTGCAGTATGCAGAGAGAAATGCAAGACCAGTTCAACCACTCCATGAACGAGAGATTAAACTTTATGGAGTAGAAGAGACATCCAACTGATTAGAAATGTAAAAGGATTCATTATGAGCAACAAGAAAAAAAAGAATTCCATCTTTTAAATTAGAAGCAACGTTGAGTACTTAGCATTCTTTGATTTTTTTTTTTATTTTATTCTGTCTCCAAAGTTACAGAGCTTAAGAAATTCAAAGTGCTGTTTTTACATGAAACTTAGTATATTGGTTACATATACAACGCTTGTACTGATTGTGACCTTTGAAAGAAACAGAGTGGATTTTCAATTTTCTTAGCTTTTCATGGGATTAACCAAAATCTGTTACTTTAACAAATTAGCAAAGCAGTTAGAATCATGATTTCTGCAGAAACAAACAGGTATTGCGTGAAGAATTTGAGCAATATTCTACTTCTTGTTGGATTATTGTGAGATTCAATTTATTTGGCTGTTACCCTTTGATGGGTTAAACTTCTATTTGGTGTGACAAGTGAGAGCCACTATAATCCAACATGATAAGGTCTAAGTCAGCATCATAATATACATATTTAGCAGTAGCATTTGATACTGTCGTTGTAAGATAAGCTTTTGGATAAAGAACTCAGGCATACCACTCTCAAGACCTTTTCTTTTTATCTTTTTAATAAAAGAAAGATTCCATTTGCTTAGCTAAAAAAATCTATAACAATTGGGACTCCACGAGGCATGAAATCAAGATCTTGCAAATATTCCAAGTCTGCTTTTACTAGTAGGTTGCTCTTTTTTTCAGGATTCTACTCACATATGATACTCTTTTGACATTAGATGATGTAAGAATACATTCCAATGAGATATAGATTCAGCAAAGCTTTTGTCTTAACAGAGGACATTTGTTATTCAGATAGGGGAATTATCCAGGTAAAAGAGCAGTTCCAGTTACCTTGGAAACGTGATCGACCTAAAACGATGAACTAGAGCAAGCTTGTTTAGGATTCTGAAGGTAATATACAAGATGAATAATTAGGAATGATCTGAGAATAACAACTCCAGATCATCTTTCATACACTACAGTGAAATCTCCAATTTCATGACATTTCTTATTGTAAAGTGATCTTCAAGAACTAACTGTTAATCAGAAGTTACTCATCTCACCATCTCTGAAAACCCTGGCGAGCAAGATGTAGGACCTCCTTGTGTCCGTCTTGTATTGTATGAATTGCATCTTAGACACTTCTGTGCCACAATATGGAAATTCACTTCTGATGTTTCACCACAGTCATTGCAAAGAATCCAAACCTAACCAATGATCAAGAGCAAACATATGAATATTGGAAGAATTAATAATGATCATCGTGAAACTTTTAGAAGACATAAATTCTCTTCTTTACCATCTTATTGTGATAAATTTGAGGCATAGGTGTCGAAGCAACCTGTGTTTTGGTGTACGGAACAATTTAGTAACAAATCAAATACAAGGTTCAATCAGGAACAAGCGTATCATGATTTATACAAAATAAAATTAAAACTGTTCCAGAATAGGCATACCTCTTGATCTAGTTTTTCCCACACCCGAGACATATCACAATATGATTTTGAGCAAACAGGACATGCATACCTGTCCAAACAAGACCAAGATAAATACCACATCAAAAAATTATTGTAGTAGTTTTCACAAAATGGCTCAAGACTATTATCGTTTCCAGAAACTTACTGGAAATGCTGCTCCATCTGTTTAACACATTCCAAATGAATCGTGTGTCCACAAGGTAAGACGGTAATGTCTTTCGTTGTATCAAAGAGAAACTGCGCCAAGCAAAAAGGGTAAGTAAAACGTAAAATTGATTTAGCATCACCCTGCATGCTCTGAATTCTTGAACTTACCTCAAAGCAAACAGGGCAATTGTGATGCATTGCCCTTTCCACGCAATTGTGTGAATCCTTCAACAAGATTGAATAGCAACATCCTAGAATGAAGGAGTGCTCCTTAGCAATTAAGGTAATCAAAAAAGCCCAAAAGAAGGAAGTTCTGAAGTATAAATTCTTGCATATTGAAAATCTTACCACATCTATTACAGTGGAAGAAATTATCTTTTCCTCCAGTTCTGCAATACCAAATCCAACAGAATTACACAAAGATAACTAAAAGGTTTACAGCACCAGATAATTAAAAAAAAAAAGGAAGTATTCATGCAAAGATATAACCTGCAGATTCCACATTCATCGCAATGGTACTGCTGCTTAGAGACCTAGCAGAATAAAACCATTCATTCAATGATCACAAATAAAGCGAAAATGCTCGTAAGAAAAAACTGTGCTCAGAGGCTTACATCATCATCAAAGAAGTTGCATTTGGCGCAAAAATACTTCCCCATGGAAACACCGCACTGAATGCAGTGTTGTTGAACCTGAGGACCACATCAAGAAAAATTAGAACTCCATTCCTAGGAAAAAAAAATTCTGGAATTATTGCTATTATCATTACTTTGTTAGGAGGGAAGAGACTTACGTTTTGTTCTGTGCCACACAAGGAACAGATGACCTGAAATACACAGTAACGTAATGGACCAATGAATTAGTGCTTTATTTTATTGTACTAATTCAAAGAACTTAAATCTCCTCAAGGTTTGACAAGAGGGGGTAGCTTATTCAATGGACCATAAAGGAAAAAGAGAGTGAAAAGGAAAGATAGGGAAAGATCAAATGTCCACATTATGCCAAAAGAAAACTTAAAGGTAATATAATGAATCTTATCCGAAATCATTTTCAAAATATGTATATAAAAAAAGGTTGTATATTGTGATACAAGATAGTATATAATATATCTTTTCATGACAGATTGTCCAAATATCATTTTGGAAGTGAAAAGAAACAACTATGAGATAATTTACAGTAAAGTAGGGGTGATCACCATTTGATTTGCACCAACAGCCAAATATGGATATTCAGTTTGATTTATTAAGAAATCCGTTTGAGATTTACTAAATTCAGTCTTGAATCCTAAAGGTTAATTTGGTTCGCTTGGCCAGTTCAATTCAGTCCTGAACTGGACCATTAAAGATACAACCAAGGAAAAGTTGTTTTTCTTCTTTCTTTTTATGACTTCGCTTCTTTATTCTCATATTTAATCTTAGCAAAACAAATCAATATAATCAAAATTCATAATTATTTGAAGCTAAAAGAGTTAGACTGGGATAGAAATGAACGACTAACCCTTTTCAATTCGTGACGAGGGACGTCATGGCGATCAAGGGGATTCACTTCCATAGAGTTCTGTTCAGAACAGCATTGACTGTAAGCTTCACTTTCAAAAGAAAAAAAGGATCTTTTTTTTCCACAGAAAATCATTATTCCTGAGGAAGTGGAACCCAGAATAGCAAATAATGATAATTATAAATAAATAACTCAGCCATAGAAGCAAAGAGTAAGACCTTTGATTCGTTATGGCAGTGTCTGCAATCAAATATCTCATCACAGCAGGGAGCTCTAATCTTACATCTCCTTCTATAGTGCGAGCAACTAATAAAAAATTTAAAGGAAATCGAATCAAAAGCCAATATAGATGGAAAACAAGGAATAATAAACAAGTTCTAAAGCATGGTTTATGAAAAGAGAAGAGATTGAAACATACCCAAAATCGCCAAATCCGCGTTCCAATTTGGACGCATCTTCATGGCAAGAATTTGACATCCCCAGCTTGAAACCACTCTCCATGATCTTGAGGTTCTAAAGAATCTATCCAGATTCTAAATTCCTCTAACTTTTAGTCTTTCACCTGAAAACAAACTAAATTAAACAGCTCCCATTCCGATACAAAATCAACAACCAACTCAGAAAAAAAAAATCAAAGATTTCAAAGACGGACCCCAATAAATCGAATCTATTGTGGGGTTTGTTGGAGGAGGAGGCTTGCTCATGGGGATACCGGATACAGGAAGCAAGTAAGAGAACGCACCGAAGGAAAAAATATCAAGCCCACAATTTTAATACAATTACACAATAACCCCTGTTAGTTTAAATCAACTACCAACAACCCCAGAGGTCACTCCACCATTTTTCTGTAGATGATGATGAGGAGGCGACACGACAGTGTCCGCCGCCCAACCTCAATTATTGTGCAGATTAAAAATTTTTTTTTTTTTTTCACAGAAATGATTAGAGAGAGAAAAAAGACACGCTCTTTTATCTAACTATAAACGACGTCGTGTAGACACTGCACATTGGCATGAACAGAAACTTGTACTTTACTTACTGGAAAATAAAGGTTGTTGAAGCTCCGGCCAAGAAACCAAATTCCGGGAAGGTATCGGAAAAGCTGAGATTAGTGTCTGAAAGAAGAACAGCAAGTGTGGGACTTTTATAGGAAAAAAGGAAACCAATTCCAGGTTGGTGGGCTTGCAAGTAGAGAAGTGTCTTTTGGAGGGGAAAGTGACATTGGAAAAAGTGCAATTTTGCAGAACCCATTGGACTTTTCCTTGGAAAAAGTGGATAGATTCGAAGGATTAGCTGACGAGGAGTTGGTCCCCGGAAAAGGAAACTTTGTCGTTATCCACGTGGCGGATAGTAAATGGAATATCAGCATTATCCGACGAGAAAATTTTACTTATCAACCTCCACGTACCAATTTCTCAGTTATACATATCATTTTCTTGATTATTTTTTATCATTTATCACCAAAAAGAGCAAACGAAAGAATCAGTTTCAGAAGTATGGGTAAGCAGAAAAGTGATCAATTTACCATTAACAACACAATAAAAATCACATTTTATAAAAAAATTGCTACTTCGATATTAATAAACACCAATTAGCCAACTTCACCACCACCCTTAAGGTGTCGGCTACCAGAAACAGACAAATGATTTCACAAGTGGAAAGACACGAATAGAGAAACAAAGAGCATTAGCTTTCAGACCAAGTGGTTCCCTCTAACAAAATTTCAAAATTTACTGGTTAGGGTAAATTCCAAGCATAAATTAACCAATGCAATTAAATATGTCATTGATCTGCTTCGTGAAAGTTAGAGCTCTCCTTTATTGGTTGACAGGGGACATCCCTAAGTTCTGATGCTGAGACAATGGCCATATCGGCGGAGGTTGTGGTAGTTTGGATTATTCAGCGAGATGATGTTGGATCTGTTTGTCGAAGATCACTGTAGATTGTGAAATCCTTCGATTGTTGGGTTGAGAAGTGGATTTAGCCCAACAAGCTTCTTGAATTCGAAAGCCATCAGAAGTTAGTGAAAAGCCCAAAAGCCATACAGAGTCTTCACGGGCCTCCAATTGCCAATATGCTTCTCATAAATATAGGATATTTAGAAAAAAGTGGATTAAAATATAATAATTAACTAATTCATAGTAACAAAATTAAAAACAATTATAATAAATAAAAAAATTAATTGAAATCAGAAACTCAATAAATCAATATTTTAATATGTTATATAAAATTAAAATTGAAAATTATTTATTCATTTTTTTAATTGTTAAATTATTTTTTTATATTATAAATAATATTTAAAATAAAATGATATTTGATTCACTTTCACATCCTCTATTATAATTTAATAGATAAGTAGTTGAACCACATTTACCAAAATGATGTAAAGCAGTGGCGGATGTAAGGGGCAAGTCTTGATACGTGCCTCTGAAGACTCAAAAAGTCTTGGAGTAGCTTTTATCAAAGGGTGAACACGGGAGTCAACTTTGATATGTGCCTCCAACAATCAGAAAAAATTTAAAATAATAATGTCACGTGATTATAATACAATATCGCCCCACCAGAACTGCGAATCCGCTTCTGACATAAAGCATTTTAATTGTGTTGCTATTAATTGAGTATCAAATATCTTTGGAATGTTCTTTCAATCTCTAAATTTTCATAATATAATTTATGAAAAAATAATAATAATAATAATAATAATAATAATAATAATAATAATAAATTAAATAAAAAAGCAATCGTATAGTACGTAAGAGGAGCACCGCCCAAATCGTTATCGAAAGCGATCCCTGTAATAAAAAAAGACATTTATTTAGGAAACGACGTATCAGATGGGCCCTCTCATATCCACTTCGCCGATTCTCCTCTAAAAGTTTTGGCGACGACTTCCATATCCATCCAACCCGTTTACAGATTTTTCTCCCACGTTCCATACTTTCATTTGCTTAAAATTTAAAAACGGAATAATGGCCTTCCCATGCATGATACCTAATTCAACCTGCACTCTAAATAAATTTATAAACTCACTTATAAATTAATTATCATGTTTTAGATGGGCATGAGGGTCGAAGAAGGAATCGACTCTAAAGACAAAAACCTGATCAGAATTTGGACACAAAGCTTCACGTGGTGTGCCCTTTAATAAAGAATCATGATTGATAAGGAATCTCTATGTCCAAACTAGCAGTAAGCCCAGATTGGATCTTCTTTTCATATCATATATATGAGCGCATTCTGGTAAAGCAGTAAGCAACTGCCTACGCTTTTCATATCTCAAGTCATGAACGCAGAGACCTTGCCAGTCCACTCCACCTATTCGATTTAATTACCCATTGAAATTATCCAGTGTTGTCTTTGTTGTTAGTGTGAAATATACACAAAGTTGCTCGAGTCAGATCCTCTTCGTCCCAATGTGACTTTATTTTGAAGTAACCTTGTACAAGCATGATCAACTCGATCGAGCGAACATAACCCATCAAGAACTTCCCAATATCTTGTGCAATTATATAATATTATCATTATGTTTGATAATTCAATCTTTTAAATTTTAATGTTTAAAAACGAACAAAAAACGCGAAATTGGATATTGAGAGTCGAGGCTGAAAAAGAAAAAAAAGAAAGCAAGATGACTGGCAAGAAAAGGAATCACACAACCGGAGGAGAATACACAAATCACACGCCCTTGGATGATAGAGATGGAGAAAAGATCAACGATCATTAATTAAACAAGGGATACATAATTACCCTCAAAAGATAAAAATTACACGAAAGAGAGAAAGCGGAGCCACCCCATCATGCATGCACCACCGCCGCTGGTTTAGTAGTCGGTGGTGGGAAGCTGCTCATGGGTGTTGTGTCCGATGAAGACGAACTCGTATATGAGCCCAGCAAGCCCACCACCGACGAGTGGCCCAGCCCAGTACACCCAGTGGTTTTCCCAGCTCCAGCTCACCAAAGCCGGTCCAAACGACACCGCTGGGTTCATGGATGCTCCGTCGAATGCTCCTCCCGCCAAAATGTTTGCTCCGACGATGAAACCAATTGCGATGGGTGCAATAATTCCCAAATTACCCTTTTTGGGATCAATGGCTGTGGCGTATACTGTGTACACTAGTCCAAACGTCATCACGATCTCGAAAACGAACGCGTTCCAAACACCAACACCGGAAGAGAGTGCAAAACCAGCTGTGGTCTGCGTAGCACCGTATCAAAATTCAAAATCAGTTACAAATGAACTGGAACGAATAGAATGGATTAATTACGAACTATTTCATTTCATAACGTTAATTAATTACCAGGCCACCGGTGCTGAACTTGAGAAGCAAGCAAGCGACGGTGGAGCCGAGGAGCTGAGCGATCCAGTAGAGGATTCCACGGAGGAGAGTGATGTTTCCGCCAACGAAGGCACCGAAAGTAACAGCAGGGTTGACATGACCACCTGAGATGTTAGCGCCAACGGAAACAGCGACAAATAGAGCAAAAGCATGGGCAATGGAAGCGGAAATGAGACCAGCGGGAGTGTTTGCAGCGTTATTCGTTAGCTTACTAAAGGCCATACCAGAACCTTCTCCGGCGAAGACGAAAATAAGAGTGGAGATGAACTCAGCCAGAGCCGCCTTCAATGCGTCAGGATGAGTTGCCTCCTGGGGATGACCAACGGCAATATTTCTGATCGGCATCTTCGTCGTCGATGAATGATGAAGATCAAACAACAATGATCACTCTGTGCGAAGTACTGGTCTCCACTTCTCAACTTATATGGAAAGAGGGGTCCAGGGGATCAACCTGCATTATCCGGTTTCCGGTTAAAATTTTGATGACGGAAAATAATATTATACAAGGGGATTGATTGACAGAGCGTAAAAAAGCGATTTAAGCTATTTATCTTGAATTTGTAAAATCCCCTCTAAACCCATTACCAGTCAGCCAGTGAGTATTTCCTAAACTGACTGCATCAAATGATAAATTAATAAAAATTAAAAAAAATAGTAATTTTATTTATTAGGAAAGGGTTTGAAAAAAGGGATTAGAAACGACAATGAAGAAATCTTATATGGATTGATTTCATTTCAATGAATGTGAAAAGACAAAAAGGACAGTGCGGCTCTCTCTGTCCTTTGTCTTTATGCACGTAGTGTTCTCTCCTTTCCCCTCTCATTTTACTCTGATTATTTATCCTAATCTTTTAATTTCCTTCATTTCTTATAGATATAATATTTATTACTGATCATTCAGGTAGGAACATTCATATCCGCTTGATTCGAATTATTTTGATCAATCATTTTAAATTGTTTATATATATTTTTAAATAATAAATTATATTGCGTAATCGATTTTTAATGTAGACGTATTTAAGTATTATTAAAAGTTTTTTTATCTTGTTTTTTTATTTTTATTTTTATTATTTATTTATAATAATAATAATTATTATTTTAAAATCTTAAAATATAAAAATAAAATAAATAATATAAAATTTATTTAGCTCTCATTAAAATATTCAGTTGAAACAATTATTATTATTATTATTATATGGGTTAGATGATTTAGGAAACAGCATCCAGC
>CAOGCB010268063.1:0-14162 GCA_948266635.1 Cnidoscolus chayamansa
TTTTCTTATTAAGAACTTATTTATTTAATAAAATTTTGAGTTTGCTAATAAATATATTTATTCAATAAAAAATTATTTAATTCTAACAATTAAATCAATACTCATAAAATTTCATAAATTATATATAACAACATATTACAAAATTAATTCAACTTCAAGCCGAGCCTTAAAGAAACTCTCTCTCTCTCTCTCTCTATTAAATAGCTGCTCAAGTCGCAGATAAGTTCCCAGCAAATGAGCCATCTGACTCCGTATCCTCACCACCGCAAGAACGAGAATCAACTTAGAGAAATAGAAGTCCTTATAATCTCGGCCCAGAACCTCAAGAATGTCAAGCATATCACCAGGATGAAACCCTACGCTCTTGTCTACGTCGATAAACATGTCCACGTTGCCAGAACCCACATCGATGAGCGAGGAGGCAGAAACCCCACCTGGAACGAGATTGTCAAAGTAAAATTCCCTCAACACCTGGCGGAGACTGATGTGAGGACAGCTCTGAACATCGACATATATGCTCATGGTCACGTCAGGGAGAAACCGGTGGGGAGTGCTAGGATTTTGCTTTGTGACGTTTTGAATGATGGGAAACCAGATGAACCGGCAGATAATCCCATCCAGTGCATGATGGTGCAGGTTTGGCGACCTTCTGGTCGGCCCCGGGGGCTCCTCAACTTGTGGGTCCCCCCGACGGGGCGGTTCTTGTTGACGCGAGAGTCTCCGTCGTTCAGTGTTCTTGAGAATGAGGAGGAGGCGGTGGGCGGATGATGCAGATTGCGGTGGCGGTGTGATGAGTTAGAGGGCAAGTTGGACATGTATGTGCAAAGTGTCAGCTTGCTATTCTCATGTATGATTACAGCTTACATGTGTGTTTGTATTTAGAAGAAATAAATCGAAATATTTATCTTTCTTTTTCTATATATATATATATATAAAATTTGAAAATTCTAAATAAATTATATTTGATGAATTTGCAATTTATTGTTTATATTTAAAAAAAAAACAAATAATTTGGCTCAAAATAGCTTTTAAATTGTTATATTGAAAAAGAAAAAGTATTTGATATACTCGGATTGATAACTGAGCCTTTATACGCTTTCGGCTTTATATTGCATATATTTAATCTAAATTTCATAATATATTCTGTTTTTTTAATAATAAAATAAATATAAAATATTATTATTATTATTATCACTTGAACAATTAAATATTTAATTTATAATTATAAAATTCAATTACAAGAGCAAAATTCTATTAATTAAACAATAATTATACTATTAAATTCGATTTATTAAATTATATATATATATATATATATATATATATAAAAACAATTTAATAAAACTTTTGGAAAATTATTAGACTATATATATATATATATATATATATTTTTTTTATCTAAAATATTAAAATTAATTTAAATTTAACATTTCTCTGAGAGTGAAATAATCTTCAATCAAATACAAAATGATAACTTTTTTTTTTTTGCCTTTTACATGTTTCAAACTCATTAGAAAACTTCAATTTAATGATATATTATAACTAAAAATTAAATTTCATGTTATTAATAAATAACATTTAACATAAATTAGCAAAATTCTTATTTACATCCTTAAAGCAATGTTATATTAAGAAGTTACATAAATTGTTATTATTAATTTATAAAATAATGTGTAATGATATATTTAATTGAAGTATATCATACAATGTTTATTATAGTAATAAAATAAAATTTAAACCAATGATTAATAAAATACAACATGATATTTTTATTAAACTTGATGCTAATTAAAACAATAAAAAAATAGAAGAATCAATTTTTATATATAATGAAAAATAAAAAGATTAAATTGTTTCATTTTAAGAATATATGAACCACTATAATTTTGAGATTGTAATATAGATTGAATGGTAATGTATAACTTCATGTAGACTTTTACACATTTTCCTTCAATAACCTCTCTTCCATTTCTGTAGCAGGCGAATCCAAAATGAAATATTTCTATCTGAGAGCAAATTAAATTTTGAAGAGTGTTCCTTCAAATCAATCAGCAATTGTCAAGATTACCAAGTCTAAAAATCTAATTTGTATCCTAACTCAGAGTTGGATGTACAAGTGTATGTTGATGAACGCAGACACTTTACAGCACAGAATTCTTAAGGATTTTTACATACAAGGATGAAGCCTGTTTCACAATATTTTATCATTTTTCCACTTTGTTCATGTGGGGCTGAAATCAACCGTTTCAATCGATCAACTGACAGAGTTTCGGAATTATTTACCTCCATCGCCAATCATGATTGTTCTCCATTGGATGAAGCTTTCAATTTCTCCAATTTTTTACGAAGGTATGCCTGTTTTAGTCTCTCACGCTGAGCTGCTGCCTGCTCTTGTCTACGCACCTTGATTTCTGAAACCTTTTCTCTTGCTTGATTTGCTTCTTCATGAACTTCCCTGAAAAAGAAAACGTATGCTATGCACATCAGTTGTGTGATACAAATGATAGATACAGGACTGAATCAGGTAACAGAAAAACACTATAAATGCCAACGGAAGCAAAAAAAAATTGCACAAATATCACTGATCAGTTACACAATCCTGCTTACATGATGACAACAACAGAATCAGAACACCCAAATAATCAGCTTATTAGGTAAGCAGGAACTGAAGAGAAAATAAAGAAAATAAAGAAAAGAAGAGAAGCAAGAACAGAGAGATACAGAATAGAAAGAAATTGTAGAGAGAATTTAATCTTTTGTATTGATTTCGGATTATTGTTTCTTGTTACAACTTACAACTAATCCTTCTTAGAAGATGTTAAGCTACTTTGTGGTTATAATTTGGTTACTGGTTCACATCTACTGCTCCACATTCCTACAAATACAAATCCCCTTCTCAAAGCATTCTTGTCCTTGAGAATGAATGCAGAACTGGCCTTGCATAAAAGAACATCCCGAGTAGCATCTGGAAATGCTAAGGATGACCACGCTCTTGGCCATTTATTCAACTTGATTTTTAGTGTGCCAGAAAGGCAAAATATATTTTATCCTTCAAAGAGACTCTCACAAACCTCTACCATACATCCTCCTTTTAGTGGCAAAACTTTAGCAATGATGAGAACTGTGCAGAGACTTATCATTTCAATGAACATATTTAATTCACAAATTCCCTTCTGCAAGACTTCAATCTTTTCCCCGGGTCTTCTCCACTTCCGTACTCATCAGAGGAACCCAACTCAAGACCATAATAGTCAAACTCAAAATCACGGCACCTACTGTAAGATTCCTGTGTTCTCCTTACCATAACCACGAGGACAATGTAAACTAATTCATCCTTCATTACAAAAAGAATAGGAGAGGAAAGAACATAATTAAGCAAAAAGGAACATAGATGAGTGAGAAAAGTGAGAAAAATGAGAGAATTTAGAAATTCCTAGGATACTAGAGGCTCCACTACCAAACTATGGAAAAAAGAATAAAACCCAGAATTACTGGACAATTAGCATATATTGACAAGTAAAATAGCTTATTCCACCATAAAATGTAAACAATACAATGTAATGCCAAGTGCAAATGAATGATATCAACATCACATAGCTGCTGTAATGGTGCTTTGATAGGAGAATACAATCTCAGACATTAGGTTACAGATTGCCTGAATTTGTTAATCAAGTTAATATTCTTATTCTAATTTGGACCCCTACATTGATCATTTTATGTTCCCAGTTTAAACACTAACAGCATACCAGATGTTAGAATAGAAAACCACAAGATGGAAAACATACCTAACAAAACGCTTGTGTTTATCTTTGTCCACTGCTTCAGAAGTTCGTCCAGGGCCCACAAATTTTGTGCTAAAAAGAGAATCATCATTCCTACCATCTTCATCCTCGGGATGAGCTACTGTGGTGGAATCATCATGGCTTTGTGGCTGATGTGACTCCTCTTGCTCAATTCCTTTGCGGAAAAAATCAACACAATACTTCTCCTCGGCTTCCTCATCAGAAAGCTCTCCCCTTACTAGCTTATCATATAGCTCTGCCTTCTTCTCCAATGCTGCATAGCTGACCGACCCATCATTAATCGCTTTAAGCTCGAGCTTGTCCCTGGATTTCCAAAGAAAAAGGAGAATCATGAGACCCTAATCCAAAAAAATAATTACACAACATATGCATAAGCAATGAAAGAGAAAAGAGAGAGAGAGAGAGAGAGAGAGAGAGAGAGAGGTACTTGTGAGCGCGGGACTCAACGCCTGAGTTCTTGGCGGAGAAAGGATCAGAACGAGTGATTTTCTTCTTGGCGCGGTGGAAATTAACATCTGAAACGGCGGATGATTGCTTGGAGACCTTGGCCTCCTCCTGGGATTTGTAGAGCTGGGCCTTGAGCTCTAGGATAGAAGAGGCGCCAACTCCTTCTATGGCTCTATGCTTCTTAGGCAATATGGAGGATTCCGTTAGCCATCCCAGTGACTCGACCACCACCCTCCTCTTCTTGCCCTCTTCTTCTCCCATATCCGTCAAAAGAAAACCAAACCCAAAACCAGTAGATCAACAAGTAAATCCCTGCCGGTAGAATTCCTTTGTCGTGGATTCTGGGGGTACGATGATCTCCGGTGAGAATTCTCCGTGTCCTCCTCTAGGGCACTGGTTCTCTCGAGTCTGAACAAGCAATCAATTGGGTAGGGATTGTAGATTGGGTCTTCGGTCAGCACCAGCCCCGTAAATTTTATTTAAGTTGGGTCATCGGCATCTGGCCCATCCAATTGCAATTGGGCCTTAGAGCTGTGTTTGGCAACCCATAAATTCTGAAATGAAAATATACATGCTCCATTATCCATAGAAAATGGAACGTTCGTGCGTGGCTGCGTTCTCAAGAGGAATTAAATGACTTGGCTGCAGTGTAAACTTATGCTGCAACACTTATCTGATTAAATACTAAAATAACTTATAATAATTCTTTAATTTTATATTATCTTTTAAAAATTACAACGGTTGAAATTTTTTCCATAAAATGAAGGAATATAAAAGATATATTTGATGTGAAGCTCGATAGTCTTCATCGTCGGAGATAATTAATAGTTAACTTATATATACAATAAGTTCAAATTTTATTAACTGTTCTTTGCAAATTTTAATGCATATACAGAGAAATGCTTACAAATCCTTCTTTCTTTCTTTTTTGAAAAAAAAAGAAATACAGCAGATACAAGGTTGGTAATATATATATATGCATTGCTAACCAATATCTGGATCAAGAATGAATATATCCTATAAAAAAAATTCATACCCAATAATATATATAAGATATGTGCTAATTCTACTCTATCTTTTCATGCATGCACTCCTTCTCTATATGTAACTTAATCTCTGAATCTATCAATGAAGTGCAAACATCAAAAAATAGAGTGTATATAGTCAAAACCATAATTAAAATGCTAAGGAAATCATTTTAATTAACAATATTATTATTATTGTAATTAGTCAAACAAGTTCTTTAGTGCATTGCTCTTGGCACATGGTTCAGGCACTAACACCTTTTGGGTATTATCACTTTCAGCAGTAATATGCGTGGGTGTGATTGGCTGAATATTGCCTAAAATCACTCTTTGCTTTTGAATGTACTCCCATTTGTCTTGAAAAAGGTACAACAAAGCCATGAAAGAGACCTGTGCTGTGAAAAGTATAGTCCAGATCCTTGTATTTGCTGATATTTTCTTGTGGTAGGCTTCTAAGCCTGTGTAGACATTGATGATCCCAACTAGAGAGATTACTGTTCCAAGCACCCAATGCAGAAAGTACCACGTGCTTCTTCTTTTACTCCCTCTGCAGGATTTTTCAAGAAAATTATGCTTTAATATATATATATATATATATATGAAACTTCCAAAAAGAAAAAGAAAGATTCACTAGTTGTGAAGGAGAGGTTATATATACCTAAGAGGTCTCACAAATCCAAGAACAGTTTGCACCCAAACTGCACCATGAAGAGCTAAACCTATCCTCTGGTGGTTGTTATCAAATGAATTCTCAAAAGATTTTATGGACATGATAGCTCCAGATGTGGAAAGAAGCACTGAAAGTACCTGCCAGTTAATTAATGGAATTATATACAAGAAATATATTATAGCCAAATTTAGGGTTTTCAAGTTTGCTTAGCGTTTAATTATATACTGTTATAGCAATAATGCTTACAAGTTGAAAGCTCAAGAAATTGTAAACATTATATTGGCAAATGATTAGGATCATATGAACGTTTATATATATGTGTGTGTGTGGATAAACAACTCTTGGAAACAAATCTTAGTTTCTTGATGTTTAAGTATTCATGATCAGTATCGTTAAACTGATTTGATTTTCCATTAAAACTAATTAATAAACTACTAAAATGGCAAAATAAAACAAATCCAATAGGAGACATCATTATTAAAGTTAAAGTAAGCTATGATGATATATTTGAAAAAAGATATTGCATGATCGCAACTAGTCACTCTCATAGGACATTGTAGATATGTAAAATTAAGATTAGTTAATTACCACTCTTTCAAAACCTTTTCATCTCTTTGTTTTATCTTTATCATTTTTTATTTTCTTCTGAATGGTTGGAGACTTGGAGAGAGTGGATTTGAATGTGGAGAAAAGAAAATGAAGCATGAGTTGCAGAAGAGAAGCAAGAATCTGAAATAATTACCTGCAAACTCACATGGAGGTAGAAAAAAACTTTCCTTCTGCTTGCACCTTCCTCTCCGTGTGACATTCTAATAATGAGGATCCCAAGAGGTGCTAAGAACCCCATAGAAATCCATGAGAGAACCCCATGAACAGCAACATCAGATTTCATCTTAGGACTTAACTGCAAAGACTATAATAATAATAAAACTTGATTAATATGCTCGGAAGAAGGATGCATATAGAATTTCTAAGACATGAAGAAGAAGTTGACGCATATGTGTGTATATATATATACCTTGTGAGTGTTTTCTGATATTATGCTCTTGTGACTCCTCGAATCTTCATGGGATAAGCAAGAAACAAATGGCAGAAGAGCACCAAAGCATTCAAGCAAAAACAAAGATGGTAGCGAATGAAAACTTGGCATTCTTGAACCTCCAAAATATGAACAAGAATTGCAATCAAATCTTATCTGATTCTCTCTCTCTCTCTCTCTAAAGAAAGAATTAAAAACTCAAAAGAACATTATTAGATTTGAGATCAGGCAATAATAAAGATGCTTTTACATTAATTTATATGTGGAATGAAGAAATGTGGGACGGCAACTAGCTAGCAATATATATAACATGGTTTTAGTTTTGAATTTATAAGCAAGCATGGGCATTTAGTGGGTGTTGCAGTGTTGTAGAAGAAGCTCGATTGGGAAGAAAAAAGAGGATAGAAAGTGGAGACTGAATAGTTTTATTAGTTTTCAACAAGGTGGGGTTGACATTGGCAGGCTTTTTTGCTGCATAAAAGAGAAAGTGGGTTGGCAAAACGCAAGATGGTCAATTCTTCAATAGATGGTAAGAAGAATTTTGGACAAAAAAATAAAAATGTCAGTATGGACTACTGTGGATTTGGATCCTTTTTTCTACATATGTTCATGTTTCCTTTCATATCCCCACCTGCTGCCATTCTCATGTGGCGCATATTCCTCATTTTTAATAAATAATAATAATAATAATAATAATAATATAGAGCAGTAGAATAATAGATACAAATTCTATGATAAAGTAGAATAATTAACCATCACACTCAATGACTAAGATCTCTCTTTTTATCACTTTTCTTCACATGTGTTGATGAAGAATTGAATCCTGTAGCGGGATTGATCAAAGGAATGGAGTTTGAAGCTTAATTAGGTGCAGTGGTGACAGATAGGAGGAACATCATTTTCAATTCAGACTTTATGTAAGACCAACATGATCTATCATTCCTTTTGCATAGAACAGGTCCCATTTGATCATGATCATTGTAACTGAGTTTGACAGGTGTGGCTTTTGTACCCTTTTGATCATTCAGATGATGAACTCATATATTTAATTCAGTATTAATTTACTGAAATGGTGCATGTATGGAATAGATTTCACGGATACAAATTACTGGAGTGCAATTTCCCTGACCCAAAAATATAAAATTTGTGGCATAATTGAACTTTTTAAGACATAATATATATTTTAATACATGAATCCATGGAGACAGTTAAAACAGGTTGAGATAGCATCCGACTATCTAATAAAGAAAAGGAATAGATATGGCATAGGTCCCACATGCAAGAGATTAATAATTAATACAGCACTTAATTTCACAAGTTTCATGATAAGGAAAAAGCAAAGAGGTGATTATATATGATGTTTATTCATGTGTCTTGCCGACGAGCATCATTTGCTTCGAACAAATCACTTTATCGTTTGTTGGCTTGTATGAATATAGTTATACTTAGCGACTAGCGTCAACTCAGTGGCTGAGCTCACCAAATTATCTTATCATATATGCATGCTAAATTCTTTGGAGCCAAACATTACTGAGCAATGATGTAATAAAGAGGGTAATTTAATCTTATATAAGTTTGTTCAGATTAGGTGGCTCAAGAAAAAAGGTCATACATTTGAAAGAGAAAGACAGCACTCAAGCGTAAATTGTAGTAATCAGATAGAAAGATGCTGGAAATGGATGATTACGAGGACTTCAAAGTCATAACAATGACTACCTTGAATTATATTCAATTAGAAATTAAACAAGAGATTGGTGGGTAGTCAGCATCATCTTAATTTTGATTAAGGGATGTAATTATGGGGTTTAATAATTAAGATTTTTGAGTGGCTATGGTCGCCAATGACAGTCGAGAGGGAGAAATTACTTACCTGACCAATATAGTACCTGTAGGAAAATCAATTTAATTTGATTTGATCATTCAATTTGGGTTTGGCGTTGAGAAGAGAAGAGAAGATTCAGTAAAAAACCAAACTCATATAAATAAAATTTAAAGCTATAAAATGTATAATTGCACCTCTGTTAAAGTGGCTCTGCAATGATAGCCTTGAGTTTTGAAATTCATTTTCACTCTCCTTTTTAATATTTACTTAAACATGAAATCGCTGTTCGTCCTTGAAAGGAAATCTCAGCCATCCATTCCCATTAGGTAGATATAATCTTTCACAAATTCATTTGTCTTCTCTCATAACCCATCTCTTCTTGTCCTTCATTTCTTCTCATCTCCTAGCTCTGCATGTGCTTCCTTACTCCACATTCCACAGTCGCATGTCACAATCAAATCACTTTATATCAATTTATTATTCACACTGTTTTGGCTCCATTCTAATTTTTTTTTTTTATAATAAATTAAGTTTTCAATTTCTTCCATTTTAAATTGAATCAATCTCTAGTAATATTTTAATAGATATTTTTTTATATGAGAGAGACTCCAAAAAAGTAATATATGTAGAGCATAGCATGAAAACCAATATGTATAAAGATGACTATACTTAATAGATAATGTAAAACAAGAAAAAAACTTTTTTAAAATAGTTATAATGTATCTAACTATATTTACAGATTTAAAACCTGGATTCAATCATTGTTATAGTTCAAATGGCTTTTTAATGTGTTTTTGAAATATAAATCAACTTGTTTCATCATATAATCTAAACTCTCGTATATATTAAAAATAAATTTTATTAAGATTTAAGAATAATTCAGTATAAATTTGGCAAAATATCATTTTAACCGCTGGAGAGATGTGCCAAGACGAAAACCAAAGGATCATGGAGCAACACATGCGAAGAAACATTCATGCAAGTTTCTAAAGAACTTTGTCGGTCGTCAATAACAGAAGCTAGCAAAAGCCAAGAGTTGAGATATGCCAACATCCATGCTTATCCCATTTCAAGAAAAACTAACCAAGAGTAGCCAAATATATCCAGAACCTATTCACAGCTTGTTGACCAACACATTGTTAGAGTTGATAATTGAGTGCAGCTCTAAAGACCCACAACGTTTTCTACCTCCAATCGTAATAGGTATTTATTCCTCTAATTATCGTTCAGCATTTTGCATTAGGACCATAAAACAAAACGAATCACTCCTTAACCTAACAATGTTGAAGCCGCACAGTTGTATAATATAAGAAATATAGGAGACTATCTTCTGCTTGATCAATTTTTATTAGACTTAATTATGGGGACACCACCAGAACACCTTCCAAAAAACCACAGGTTGCGCATTTTTCAACCTAAAAATAAAAATATTAAACTAATGGAAGAACATCAAACATTGATCCATGATCATAAGTAAAACAACAATAACATCCCAAATATCAAATCTACCAAATGTGATTCCCAAACGAAAGCAATATCCAATTAACAAAAAATGACCACAAGTCTACAAAAATTGAAATCCATAAGTAGACCAACTGTCATATCTCTATACCTCATTCATCAGAGGGACAGAGTTTACACAAATAAGTTGGGTCTGGATGCCTTGTATGTTGTCTTGAGCTTTCTAGTTGGTGGTCTAACCTTCTTGAAAACCAATGGAAACTTGATCTTCGAATTATGGAATTGCTTGGTGCTCTCCCTCTTGCACAGCTTAGCAGGAACGGTGGCTGTCTTGATAATCTGAATGCAAGGGAACCTTACTCTGTGCCGAGAAGCCATCTCATTGTACATTTGCTCAACAGCACCATTAAGAGTTGTATCACGATATTCCTTGTACATGTTGTGGTAACCTGTTCGGCTTTGGTATCGCAGCCAGATGCCATAGTTCTTGATCTTGGTTGGATTCTTCTCAAAGATCTACAAGGCATTTTACTTAAAACATCAGTAAAAGGAATAAGGAAATGGAAGTTACTAAAACATCAGAAAATTTCTCAAAATGCTACATCAACGACCAAGGGAACAAATTTCAGTTAATGCTGTACCATAAGCCATGCAGTTGGAATAGACTAATATAGATAGTACATAACAGCTCTATCCTTCCCCCAAAAGAAAAGAGAAAATAAGCTTAGGAGAGAGAAGATGAAAAAGCAACAGAAGTCATATAGCTTTAAAGGTAGGAGTAATATGCACACTTGTAAATTAACACACTATAAACAAATTAAACCCTAATTTCTTTGAAGTTCAAGCACGCTGTTTCAGTAAATAGTTTGGCTAGAGGTTTCTCTCCAAACTCAGTTTCAAAGAATTTGCAGAAGGCTGACACATGCAACATGACTTCAGTGCTTTTTAAATAGATTGTATATACAATAAAATAAAGAGCAAACGTAGCTGCTGCAGGTTTCTTATTGCATTAACACTGTTCAGTGTCTTCTAAATGAGTACCAGTTTTCAGTATCTAGCTTAAACAGCAAAATTTAGTTGCTTCAGTGTTTTCCCCAAACCAACATAAAACAGCTGAGGAAGAGATTAAAAAGCAACACACTTTATATTGCTTCAAGGGAACGAGTCCAGTGGGAATGAGTTATTATCCACACTGACCAGATAATGAAGCCACCTTACACGTTCACCCTAAGTTATTTATTCTTTACAGTACAGTACCTCTAACATGAGCGTTCTCTCTTCAAATTCAGTTCCAAAAGATTTCGAATGTCACTAATAATCATGAAACGCACTAATATAACACGCATATGTAGTTGTCCCAGTGTTCACCCAAAAGCAACAGGGAATGGCTGTGGGATAGGTAAAAAGAACAACACAAGTGTTATTGCTTCAAGGGAACGAGTCAAGAGGGAATGATTCATATCCACACTGACCAGATAGCGAAGCATCCAAACTGGTTCACCCATATTTTTCTTCAAGTTTAACCATAAAACTTCAGTAAACAGTGGTTTAGCTAGAACAAGATGGCTTAAGCTATTTACTCTGTTTATATTTATTATCAAACTATCAAGTAATGGAATGCATTGCTAGATGACAGCAAAAATATCAGCATCATGAAAAAAAAATCATTAATTGATTGTGAAAAGCAAAGAATATAAGCATGCCTGTACAATTTTCAAAATCGCATTAAGACCTTAAATTGAAGTGAAACTAAATCTAGAACAAAAAAAGACCTGGTTCAATGCATAACATAATAGGAAACCAAAAACCAAAATAAACAAACCATTGAAATCAAACATAGTTTATGCACTGTTCCATAATACATGCTAACATTTACACAAGTTATCATGACAATCAGTGGTGCCATTAACAAATTGACATTTAGCATTTATACCTCATTAATGGCAAGAATTTGGCCATTGCTCTTCTTGACCTTCTTCAGCTTTCTGAGAAAGTACCTGCCAGAATGAACAAGCATAAATAAAATGTACCACTGCCACCAAATTGTCCAACAGGACATTCATCCTACCCTAAAAAAATCAAATATTATAATAACTCACCAGAACTTAGACTTCGCGCGAACCTCATTTGTGGCCCACAGCTTCATCCTGTAAATCTTAGGGTGCTCATCAGTCTCAGTGGGCAACCCTCTTCCAACAACCTGGTACTGGTGAAACTACACCACGCAAAGGAAAAAAATAGTGAGATAATGTTAAACCTGGCATGCTATTTATTGCTACAAAAATTACCATAAACCAATAGCAAACAGTAATCTCTTTCACCATTTCACTACCTTCCAAATTCTTACTACAGGGAAACTAAACGGTTCATACGCACAACTAAGACCTAAGAAAAATGGATCCTACCATATGGAGTTCCAAGGGATATCAGATAACCACATAATGAAACCATCAGAATACAAATATATGCGGAGTATCCAAGTTAGTAAAAACCAATTCATCTGATAATATAAAAGATGCATATAAAGATCTAGAGTGATAAAACAGTGGCGAAGCAACTCAATACACAAAACCAGCCAAAAATGCAGAAAATAGATTGATTGCTCGGCGATCTGAGGAGGGAAGAGGAAAGTGATTTAGGCGTCATAATCAAGCACGTATAGCGTTAAAGAAAAAAATAAGTCATCTTTTTCTTTCCCATTAACCAAAAAAAGTAAAATATATCCCCTAAAACAAAAAGATTGAGCTAAAATAAGGATTGAAAAGGCACAAATACAAACAACAAACCAAAACATTGAGTGCTGGATTGGTTAATAGATGAAAGAAGTGCGTCTGTATTTGAACTTACCTTGTGAGTAACCATTTCTTGAGGGAAGAAAAAAACAAAAGTAAATCTCTCTTCGGCTTGCAGCCCCCTCTCACTCTCTCGTTATAGGAGAAGCAGCATCTTAGGGTTTTCATCTGTTTATATAAGAGCTGCAAGCGGGATGAAAACCCTAATCTAAAGATCTAATATAGTGACACGTAGTTTCAGAAAATATTTTCAATGTCCAATTACAATAGCACACGTGGCTATAGCTGGGTGTGCACTTGTTCTAATTTTAATTAATTTACGGTATAATCCTAAATTTAATAAATTTACAATTTAATCCCTTCCATTTAGTCTAGAAACGCAATACTAAATTCATGAGGTAAAATATTAAATAAATGATTGTCCATTCTACTTGATATAAACTTTTTAAATATAAAGAGTCAAATTGAAATGAGATAAAATATTTTTTATTAGGTTAATTAGAATAATAATGATATCAACGGTTAAATGTAAATAAGTAAATAAATAAATAAATTGAATGATATTAGAGTTAGATGACAAAATGTCACTTAATTTACAAACATAAATTATGCTTAACATTTTTAAAAAATATTAATTTAATGGTAGTATTTTGAAAACAAAAACAGTATTTGTACATATGATTTCACAAAATCTATTTATTTATTTATTAGCAAAAAAAATAAATGTAAGAATTTAAATTTAGATAGAAAAATAAATCATTAAACCAAATTAAGTTATAGTAATGTGTGAAACTAACTTAGATTTGGATCTGAAATTAAAGCAACGATTGCAGCGATCAAAGGCTCAGCACAAACTAATTCCGATATGTTATTCTCACCGCTCAAAAGATTAAAAGATATGCGATATAATCATGGAAGGCTTTCTTGCAACTAAGCTGTACAACTGTTTGCTGTGTACTTTGGGGTTGGGCCTTCCGTCAATTACAGTCCATGGCTCATCGAATATCTCCACAAACCCAACCCCTTCCAACAAGGAATTCTTTAACTACTAGGAAAAGAAAAGCAGAGTCTATCAAATTACGCATCAGAATTGCTTCTGGGTT
>CAOGCB010268111.1:0-14788 GCA_948266635.1 Cnidoscolus chayamansa
GCTTGTGCTTTACGCTCTTGGGTATCTTTGTTTTTTCTTTTGCTTTAAGAACTTTTCATGATGACACTTGCCATAATTATGAATAACAGAGATCTAAGAAGAGCACAAATTTCAACTCTAATAAAGCTCAGCATAACTGGACCCTCCAACTTAACTTTAAATTCGCTTTCTTTGTTACAGATGACTTGCACTATCAAGCAGATAAGTCGAGCACAACCTTCACTGGATTAAACAGTTTGCCTCCGATACTGAACCTACTTTTCTCTATTTTCCCACAACATAATTTTGCTAACCGAATGCATAAATGTAAAAGTCTTTTTGCTTCCTCTGATAGGAAAATAGGTTTGAAAGATCTAATCAAAGTAACGAATTGAGGAACACAGACTAGACTACCAGCAAACTGTTCACATTTTCCCTAGCAGAATAAGATTACTCGAGAATAGTGCAAAAATTGCAAGAGGCTTACTGAAAAATGGGGAAGCTTTATATAGATATTATAACTTACAGGAAATTTACACATCATACATTACACAATCATAGCAAGAACTCCTTGCATGTTATGAAGGGAACAAGCGGCACATTCTTCACACAAGTCACAAAAGGCAACAGTGGATTTGACATAAATTAAGATCTCAACACGAACTTAATAAGTTAAAATTGAACTTCGATACTCGAATTGCTCTGTCCATTTACCACGGGTGGAATTGACATGTTTACTTCTTCCACTTGGTCATATTCATCTTCTGTTTTGCGAATAGGATGACCATTTAGGGTATTATGCTGGTCCTTTCTGTTGGTAGAAACTGGGGTGCTGGTTTCTTCTTTGTCACCATCCAGGCTCTGACGACTTCCACGACCACAAGCTCCTTTAACCTTGTCAGATAAAGATGGATTTATTGAATCACTGCAGCTCTTCCTTCTTCCGAGCTTTGGTGATTTTGCACGGGTTGGTGGAAGCTGGCATTAATACAAAGCTTAGTGGAAATTTATTGATCACAAATACATAATAAATAAACATCAATTTCCTTCAATATCTGCCAACATTGAGAAGAAACTACTTTATCATTAACTTTGCAGAAACAAGTACATGAATACACCAGCTAAAAGAAGGAGATGAACCTGTCAGCAATACCTTTTTTAGTTCAGTCTTAGGTGGTGGCCCCTCAAGATAGAAACTTGGCATCGGGTTAGCCTTAAACAACAAGGTTTTTCTTAGTTGCTTGATAGCTGCTTCCATCTCTTCCTAAAATTTTGGGATCAATGAGAAAAATACGGAGGTGAGGATAACAAGTCAGAATCATCTACCTCGACTGCCAAACATGAATGGCTAGTAATATGACATGAAGAGAGAGAGAGAGAGAGATTAACGCTAAGATTTAGAGTTCTGACTACCCTTTATTTAAGATGCTTGAATGTTTTACCTTGGTCCTTGCTTCATTTTCAGTTTTCTCAGCCTCCAATGCTTGGTGCTTCTCCTCTAATTTTGAATAAAACTAAAAATTGATAGCATAACAAACACATTACATCTTATTCAGTGAACTTTTGAGCACAGAAATGATTGTTCTGAACAATCAAGCCAAAATTCAACTCCACATGAAACAGTGATAAAGGGAGTACCTCTTTCCGTTTCTCAGCTCGTTCAGAGCATCTAAATACTGGAGCAGATGCAACAGTTGCCCTGGACTTATTAGTGGAAGCAGATGCTGCAGCACTGTAAACAGTCAAGGAATGAAATCAATTTCAAAACAGAGAGTGAGCTAGAGAGGTTGAAGTGGCACAAAAATGGGAAAGAAGCACAGTCAATATAATTTGCTTGTAGGAACAGGATACATGGAATTGACAGAACAAGTATCCTCCTCATCAGGATGCTTCTTGTTTTTTGGCTGCAATGGCTTTCTTGATACTCCAAGGGGCTGCAGTTAAACATTCAAATTTTATTTTTAATATCAAGGGCGAAAATTTGTAAGCACTAGATTGTGTTAGCATTATCATTACTGAAAATTTCATACTTCTATTTAATATTCAGACAGATGTCTAATCTCAAATTTGTGCTGCAAACTTTCTGCTACAGCGAGCTTATTTTGAACTAATGTAACTATAGTTAGATACCCATTCTTGGTTGTGGCTGTTACCTGATTCTGCTTTGTAGCGTTTGGAAGTAGCACATTGTTTGCATTAGATGATTTATTCACAGCAGCAGGGGCATCAAGGTCAGTTGTAGGACGTGTTCCAGATGAAGCTCGCTTTTCAGTTGCTAAAGCAAATGGCTGAGGAACAGTGTGTTTTGTTCGAACAACACCAGCAGCAGCTTTTGATGCAAGCTTCCTCCATGATTTAGACTTGCTATTATCCTTCTTTTTCTCTTCCCCTGATTCGACCTTTTCTTGTTTCAAGCCAGCCTCAAATTTTGAGCTTACTACAGTTGACTGCTCCTTACTTTTTTCATCATGGGGAACTTTATTAGTCTCAACTGAGATTTCATTTGTACATTCCTTTACTTCATATTCCTTTGCTTCACAGCTCTCCTCTGAACTCTGAACCTCAGGAACACCATTGATAGGCTCATAGGAATCCAGATCATCATGATGATTGGGAACAGTTTCATGATTTAAATCATGGGAAATACCATTTGAATAAACTATGACACAATCTGGTTCCTTGTCCATGCATATATCTGTAACTTCTACTCCCATTGCACTGCAGCAAGAAACACAAACATCAGCCGCATGATATTGGGTATCATTCACTATGTTGCATGAAAATTCTTACTATTTTCAATGACTTCCTTTCTTCTTGTGAACTTCTTGTAGTCAGTATCAATGTAAAAAGTGTCTTAATGCATAAGGCTTCCTACATTGCAAGCTTTGTAGGGCTACAAGCATGCAACCTTTTGATTGCATTGGAAGGAGGTTGTTTTTGTGGTTTGCATACACGATCTTCGATAAAAATGAAGCAACCTTTTTACCACATCAAGGCTCCTTTCAAAATTAATATTAGATTTAGAAGGCCTCAAATCATCAAGTGCTAGCAATTTCACCTTTCTGGCACATATTAACAATTTCATACAATTTGCTAGCAGAACATTTTAACTCTGTTCTTCTTCTTAAGCTCCTTAAATAGACAATAGGGTAAGGCAAGAGCTGTTATAATGGCTAAATTTCTTCAATTTTGCAGCATTTTTTTTGCACATCGTCTGGAATGCCACAATCCCCCTGCCACCTCTAAAAAATCTTTCAATTCAAAGGAAATAAATTTGGAATTTTTTGGTGAATTTCTTGCTCTGGTATTGTAATTTTTCAAACACTTTGGTAGTTCTGGCGAATTTCCAAAGTTTTAAGAAAATAAGCAAAATCGGAACAGCCAACCTGTCCCCTGTATCAATTTTTTAGTCTTGGATATTATTGCAGTAAAATTGGACAAATAGGACTAAATTACCAAAATAAAAGAATTGGATTAACTTCTAAAAGAAAAAGAGAATTTGATAAAATTGCAATTGCACACAAACATTTATATTTTTTTTCAGTAATTAGCCTTGTTATAATCTACTGAAAATACAAGACCAGAAAAAAAAAAAAAAAAAAAACGTAGTATTTTTCTGACCTATGAACAACTCAGGAATAATACTTTCTATTCCCAAGCCCAACTAAGCCTTTTGCCATTTTATAGATACTGCAACTTCAATGTAATAACGCATCAAAATATTAGGAAGAAAGTAATTGCAACGTTAGGGGGAAAGGAAAAGAAACAAAAAGGGACAACTAAGAGAACATATCTCCATAGCCTTCTATAATTGCTAGTCTAGAGTGATGTAGTTAGCTGTCATATAAAAAATTATGCTGACAGCAAGAAGTTATTGACAACAGAGAAATTTAACAGCGGCAGGCAAAGAAAATTCAAGATTACATTGTTGTTTGAACTAGGCAGATAACAATCTCAGGCGACATAAACATGCCACGTACTACTTACCAAGGAAAAGAAAGCGTACTGATTAATGACATCACCGACCAAATTATGATCCAAGGACAAATAAACATTCTGATGTTACCAAATATTGAAAAAAGACAACTTGCATTAACAAAGGAATTTTTTTTTTTGTTTGACCAAAAAGAATTAAGTGGGATAAGGAGAAATGATGAGACCTTTAAATTCCTGTTTGATAAAAAGAAGATTAATGGTGAGTGGAAAAAATGATCTCAAAACGTGAAATATTAAACATAATGGATTCGACGAGCGTGAAAAATTTTGGGAATTATTTAAAGAAAAAGAAAAGTAGCAAACGGAATTATTTTCCTTAACAAGCGGGGTAGACAATGCACATAAATCTACTAATTTAAAGAATAAGAACCAACAAGTACTTCAAGAGATGTGCACAGCCTAATCCAGTAATTATGAAGAATTGAAAACACCGAGTTAGACTCAAAAAAACAATATCAGTTTTCGAGCAAGCAGAAGCGAATGCCTAAAATAAAGTTATATAAACATGAGAAACTGTAAAATAAAATTTAGAGGAAAAAAGAAACAATTCAAAATAATGAAAGTTCACCAATTCTATAGTCGAGTCCAAAACTCAAAATACTCCAACGACCTCTAGCAGAACTCACATGTGCAAGCTAAGAGCTAAGGAATATTATTCATCAGATAAAGAACCAGAAGAAAAAGGGGGGGCAAAACTTAACCCTGGAATCACAAAGCGTCATAACTAAAACAAAACGATAGATGATAAGCGTTCAGCTGAGTAAGACTCCACCTACAAAATTTGTCGAAATATATTCTATGCAACATTTTCCCAAGCCTGAAGACTCGAAACAAATATACATAGAAAACCGGATTTGCTTTAAAAGAAAAAAAGAGAGAGCCACATACATTTCCCAATCCAAAGCCAGAATATATAAAAGGAAAATCAAAAGACAGATCAAATAGAAGAAGAAACAGATGAAAATAGAAGTGGATATACAATAATCAGAAGGTACATTACATGCAAATGGAGATCTAGAGAGAGATAAGGATTGAAGAAGAAAGTGAGAAAATAGGGAAAAGAAAGAACTCACGGAAAAAGGTCCGATCTGAGAAGAAATGAAGAGGCTTGGGTTATGTGTTTGCCTTTATGTGTTGATGTGCGGTTTCTTCCGAGTTTGTTTCTGTTCCTTTCTTCTTTTATAGTATTTGCAAATAACCTCTCGTCGGTGTTATTTTACGCCGTCCTCTCAAATTTTGAAAATTTTTCCACCTTCGAATTTGACGGTCGCGAGATATTACTTTTTTTTTTTTTTTATAATCCATTTAATTTTTTTTATTGTACCTAAAAAAAATAATAATTTATATCATTATTTTGATGAATTGTTTAATAATAATTTTATTTACCAGATAATGATTTTGAATTTGGTTGCAAATATGGACAAAAAAAAGACAACCTTATGTTTAGAAAGATCCTTAATTGGGAAGCTTATCTTTCATCCAAAAGAACATTCAATGTGGCATTTTATTTGTAAGTACCCACTTCCACTTTCTATTGTTTTTTTCCTAAAATCTATGCCTCCCCATGTCTCTAGTGCTTCATAATTTTACAGGTACAAGTGCATCGATTCCTCCTAATTAATAATGTTAACAACTCTTTTATTTGTGTTTGGTATTGGAATATCATCTTTTTTTTTTTTTTTTAATCATATCCCAATTTCCCATTATTCAATTTTCTAAATAAAGATGCTTCATAGAGTAATATTTAACTTGAAATGGAAAATTATAAGGATAAAAAACAAACAAGAATATCTTAGGATATGTATGATTAACGTAATGTGGGAAATTAGGCATAAAAAGAGTGGCAGGGTTTAATCATAGATGTTAATACCTTAATCAGAAAGCAAAAGAAAGAAAAGAAGACGTTGCATTTACATATTTTATTGGGAAGGCATGGCCCCATCCTTTGATTATTCCTGCTTAACCCTTTTGAAAAACCCCCACCACCCTCTTAATTTTATCTAATACCATCACCAGCAAAGTTTGGTTGTTGATTAATTAACTCAATATATAATATCCTTTATTTTTATTTATTTTTTTTTACGTGAAAATAAATATTTTGAATTTAAATATATCGCAAATAAAATGACATTAATTATATTATATATTTATTTAATTAAAAGCAAGCGAGTTATTATTTATGTTGGAAATTGAAGTCTAATATATTGCCAATTACTCCCAATTCCATAAAAAAATGAGCATAAGAATCAGGGGGCTCATATAATACGTAATTATAATGTTGGCATGTATGTATTTATATATTATTTAATGTGACATTAGCGATAAGATGTTTCATTAATTAAGAGCAATATATAAAATAAGGTATGCAATATGAACAAGAAACCAACCGTAAGGTCACTGATAATTGTCAATTTTATCTGTATAAAAATTATTTTAGTTGATGTATCAATTTTGTTATTGCAGATTTTTTTTTCCCACATGTAATAGCTGGTTGATAATTAATACATCAAAATCGGAAATTATTTGATAATTTTAAATTTTAAAATAATCCAATTAAAATAATTTTATATTTTTATAAAATTTAATTATATCTGAGTTAATTAATTTCTTTAAATTCTGATCGGAAAAATAATTATTTAAAATTATAAAATATCTAAGTGCTTCATTTAATTTGATCATCGTTTCAAGGGATATATTTAAGACTTAATTGTACTAAAAGCATAAGAATATGTGGTCAATGTTTTTTTTTTTTTTTTTTTTTGTATTTTTTGGATATATAATTGTTTGATTTTATTATATTTTAAGTTTTTCCTACATGTGTTAGTAATATATATATGGGATTTTTTTTATTTAAAAATTTGAATTTTCTATTAAAATACTGTAATTTTATGATTTAATTAGATTTTTATTTGGTGGAGTATTAGAGGTTGAACTAGATGATAATTAATAAAAGGGGCAATTATGGATCTTGAGCAAGGTTGTAGTTATAGAGGACAGAACTGTGGCTGTGGCATTGTGAGCTGTGAGGTTGAGAGACTCAGAGTAGAGTAAAAGGAAGGGTGCCATTTAGTAGCATAGAGCATAAATCTTTTTTTGAATAATCAAGTACTGGACCCCACATGACTCTCTCTTCTCATCAAAGTGAATGATTGATCATCAAGAATAGTACGTGCCAACAGCCATGATCTTCATAATCTCTTATATGTGGTTTCTGGTCGAGTTTCTTATAGTTTTGAAGTAGCAAAAGAAAAATGAAGGATGACTAGCTTCGTAGCAAGTCAACGATCCTATTTGAACAACTTTGCTCCATCGGTAATGAGTCTCTGTAGCATTTAATTCTTCCTAGTTTTTAATTTGTGGTTGGAATGAAGTTATCATTATTGATTTTCTTAACCAAACCTGGAATTCTAACATTCTATTGTTATATTGAGTGGATCATATAGAGTCAGTCTCCTGTGGTACATTAAAATAGCAGTTACTATGTCAATTGATACCTTTCTTTTGAAAGGCATAGAGGATTTGTGTCTGTAGTTCAAGTGAACGACATTACCTTCTGCCTCTAGAAAGGACTCCTGTTCTATACGCAGCTACGCATCTTTCTCCGTTTAACTACACACTTGTTTTGCATATCCAGTAAGCCTTTAGAAAGGATGATATGTTTGACTATCAACTCCTGTCATTCAGACTTTCTCTGCAAGTGCCTCAATCCCTGCCTAATGCCAATGACCGGCAGCATTTTGAGCACCACACATAACAAAACTCATAAGAGGGACTGACATTTGATCAGGGGAACATCAAAATGAAACAACAATGGAACTACTATATATATTTTGATAAATATATAAATATCTCAATAAGTTAGATTTGAAAGGCATAACTCAATAAAATTATTAAAAGAATCTAAAGTTAGAATCATTAAAAATTAAATTCGATAGGTCTTAAAATATCTTTCTAAATTTCAAACATTTTCGATAGACTTACTTGAACTACAAGTTAAAATTATCTTACTTCGTATATGTCTCTTTTATAACTGATGCTATGTGAGATTCCAGTTTGAAATAAATGGAATATTCATTTAGATAGGAGTAAGAAATGGAGAAATTACTTGCTATATAAGCAGCAGGAGTATAAAAACAAACAATAAGCATTATTCAACTATAAGAAAACTTTAATCTTACTCGTGTAGCCATTCAAGGCTAGTGTGAATTTCGTCATCATCACATTTAATAACTTGTTTGAATGTCACCTTGTATGTGCTGGTTCTCAGCTTCCTAAGAGCCGATCCCAAGCAAAGTTGGTTATTCTGAGGTGATACTCTCAAGCACAAAACATCGCATGATTAAGAGTAGTTGTGAGTAGAAAAGAGATTAAAAGTTTAAGGAGTTTAATAGTAAAAATTATAAGATGAATTCGTTGTGCAAAGGAAACCACCTCCAAAAGAAAGCAAAGCAAAGGAAAGCACCTCCGAAGAAAGCAAATTTCAGTTATTAGAGAATTTCCTGTCTTCATTCTATAATCGATCAATTCCCCAGTAAATATAAAGGAATGGTGAAGCATTTAGCTACAGAAAACAGTTGTCATTAACTTTATTAATCTAGACTTTCTAACTTTTTTTTTTTTTTTTTTTGGGTACAAAAGACTTTCTATTTTTTGGTGAAGTACTGAAAAGAAAAATCAATGAAATAGTAAAAGCTGCAACATAAACTAAGGTTAGATCAAAATCTAAGGAAGGAGATATTCGAAAATCAATTTTACCATGTTCCTGGCGTTTTTTGGGGTGGGTAAGTTTGGAGTATCTAGTCCCTTCCTCAACTAAAGGTGTTGCAATTCGGCATTGGTCGGGGTTTTTTTGGCCATCACAGGTTTCTCTTCTCCCC
This sequence comes from Cnidoscolus chayamansa, assembly GCA_948266635.1. Classification (NCBI taxonomy): domain Eukaryota; kingdom Viridiplantae; phylum Streptophyta; class Magnoliopsida; order Malpighiales; family Euphorbiaceae; genus Cnidoscolus; species Cnidoscolus chayamansa. The sequence continues at coordinate 8,853 of CAOGCB010268111.1, forward strand.
GGTTTTGTGCTTAACAGCGTCTCAGGTTGCAGGAGTTTTTCACTCCCTGGAGAATCTTGATTGACGACCTCTGCTCTAGATACTTCCTCTAAGTCGAATTGTTAGGGAATTGGGCCTCTCGCCAGTATCTCAGCCATTTAGGCCTTCATCGATCAACCTTTATCTTTTGGAAAAAAAGGACAGAGATCCTGGCAACCGATGGGGCAGGTGTATTAGAAAAAGTAGAAGTTATTAACGATTAATTGAGAGTCGAACCAGTCTGACACTGGACAGTGGACGCTCTCGCTCCTTCCTGCCTTCAATGAATAGTGGAACCATAGTGAAAAGTTTCCTTTTGATCACCCCCCCTCATTTTGAAACGACTTATCGTTTTTCTTTTTAAAAGGAAGTTTAATTTGAGATCGGATGTACGCAGATGGAGCGGGAAAGGAAGACTCCAAGTGCCCCTCTCTCTCGCACACAGCATAAAAACAGCATCTTTTACTGCTGTTTGCAGCTTCTCGAAGAAGAAACTCAATGGAAACAACTGCAGCAGCAACCAGGCACACGTGCCTAAAGCTCGAAATCCCCTCCGAACCAATTTTCGTCAAAGGCACATGGTTCCATTCTCACTTCCATCTCTCCATCACCGATGGCCTCAACGCTTGGGTCTGCGATGGTATGCCAACATATCCCTCTCTTTCCATCTCTTCTCATTTCAATTTTGATGTTTGTTTTTTAATTGACAGCGTCGGAAGAGCAGGTCAGGGAGAGAGCGTCGCAGTGGGATCAGCCCGTGTCTGAATACATCCATTTGGCAGAGCAATATTTAGGGTTTCAACAGCCCAATTCCGTTTATCAGTTTGTCGATGCCGGTGATGGCCATAAACGAGTTCGTTCTTTCTTTTTTTTTTTTTTTTTTTTTTTTTTTTATCTTTTTAATTGCCATGATATCAGTGTCTGTCTTTAACTCGTGAAAAGCTAAAATCTTTGATTTTGATCTGTTCTATGATTTGCAATTCTGCCGCTAGTTCAATTTGTTTTGCTATTTGGTCTAATTCGAATGTTCAATTTTCTCTCTTTATTTTCTTAACTGATTCATTTTCAAGATTTTTTTACATGTAAGCTTATCATCTTTTTTCCTCTTTAAATCTCATGAATTATGAACATGGTTAGTTAATTCCAGAACTAAGAGTAAGGTGTTTCTTTTATCTGGTGCCTCTGATTATAGTTGTCATGGACATTTGAGAGGGAAGGTATTAAGCTAGAATGGAGATGGAAATGCCAACCATCATCTGATAGTAAGAAGATTACTTCTGGAATCTTGGACTTTCTCATGGATGCAAATATAAAGCTGAGTGTGAGTTTTTGACTTATGTCTCTAACTGTAATTTAATTATGGTGCATGTAAATTAAATATTCGAGTAGAATGATGCTCTATGTATGGTGCAATTATTACATGTATCCTCAGGAAGAAGTTGTCAGAAAGACTCAATCATTTGAGCGGCTGAAGGAGGAAGCAGAGAAGTGTTTGACACAAAGTCAGAAATTCAACATTGAGAAGATGGAATTTGAATCTGCAATATATGCGAAGGTTTGTTTTAGATGTTTATCATTCTTCTCATTAATATGCTACTTTTTCTTTTTGGGTCGACCATAGTTTGTTTCTTGATATTACTAATAAAATATAGTGCAGAAGTTTAGTAAAATAGGAAGTTGTCACCTAGCTTTTCTCTTTTCTGCTGTAAAAAAAGGTTGTTCAGGAAACTTAACTTTTCTTCTCTTTTCTCTTTTCTTGTCACATTGGATTTTAATGGTCCATGCCTTTTTGTGATCCGATTTTGGAATTTCCAGTTCGTCATCATTTATTTGATGCCATATCTAGCTGTCAGATGATAGAGGATTGATAAGAGATACTACTTTCGCTTTTTACTAACAAAATTACAGCACTTATTCCTGAGTCAATTGTTAATTGCCCTTGTATATCTTGTTTTCTGTCTTAACTAAAACTGTGAGAAGGTACTTCTCAGTCCACATTTATCTGTAGTGATGGAAATTATGTTTTGAGTTTCAACCATCTTGTTGAGCTATTAGAGCCAGTGCTTATTCTGCATCTTTTCACACATTTTAGAACTGACTTGCCATTCTATGTTTGATGTAGTTTCTTGGGGTTTTGAATTCAAAGAAACGAAAACTTAGAGAGCTTCGAGATCAGCTCACAGAAAAGGAAAATTCAGGAAAGTTGCCAGTGGAAGAAGAAGAGTCTGGAGATGAAACTGGGAGTTTTGATGAAGCCAGTGATGATGCAAAAAGTGAGGAAAAACCTCCAGAGGAAATTACAGGCACATCAAAGGATGTAAAATCAAGTAGGGGCCGCGGCAGAAAGAGGATCGCACACAAGTAGAAGTAGAATTCGCTGGAAGATTTTCTTCCCAGCATGTTAGGTTGCAAATAGCAACATGGGATGAAGGTTTTTTTTTTTTTTTTTCCTCAAAAAACATACTGTCTTTACCTATGTGGTTTTATGTTGACAGTTTGCTTTAGGCTTATTAGTGTTTATGCTTTCTGAAAAGATTCAGTGTTGGTATATTAAAAGGTGAAATAATTCACCAGTGAATACTCCAGTGTGCAGTGAAGCCTCATAACTGTATGAATTGCAGCAGGTCTGTGAACCTATGGAAACTATTTATTAAAATTAAAAATGATTTTTTAAAAATATAAAGTACTAATTAGTTAGAGTTTAGAGGCTATATAATTTTTGACACTCAACTCAGTCCTTTTATTAACAACAAATTAAAAACATTTTCAGTTTGTTCTACAAAATTTAAAAATTGAGCTATGTTCTTGAATTCATAGACTCAAAATGTTTAAAACCTTTTCTATTCTTTTTAGTCTGAACTCATCCATGCCAACAGCTCGATTAGATACGAGCAAGTGCTGAAATTTGCGAATATATCAGTCGGGAACTGAATGGAAAAGGTCATAAGATTCTCATCAGTTCTTGTAATTTTGTGTTTTGGGGTGGTCTCTGGATTATCTTTTGAAGTGGCCTTTGATTCTTCCTCCACATCCATGCAAGCATAAACCGATAGACAAGTTAATTACAAAGTTAATATTAGTATAAGGATGATCTTGTCTTCTCTTCCATGGAGTGTGCCTCTGCCTAAGATAATTACAAGCTATATATACATTGCTCAATAAACTACCAGGGCCTGTCTCATAATGGCGTGTCTATATGGTTTCTGCCGGCTACCTTGCAATAGGATCCATCCTATCTGCTATAAATTAATACCCCTTTGATGCCCACAATCTCATCTTGCATAGCAGAAGCAGAGAAGTAAAGATGTCAAGTAGTTGTGAAGGTGAGTTCCTAATTCTGCTATAAATTTAAATTGAATAGTGACTTTGTGGGACACTTGCTTGAAGTTGATGGGAAATTGCAGGTAAGAGTTCGTGGCCAGAGCTGGTTGGCTTTAATGGGGAGGCAGCAACTGTTGTTATAATGAGACAAAACCAAAAAGTTAAGGCAAGCACCGTCAAAGAAGGGTCGCCGGTATCGGGGGATTTCCGGTGCGACAGGGTCCGGGTCTTCATTGATGATAATCACATTGTGACACTAGTGCCAAAAATTGGTTAACAAATCCAACCAGAAGCTGCCTTGTCTGAATGTGAAATTTAGTTGGTTGATTATCATGTGTGCGCTGAAATAAGGTCATTGATGAATCTTAATGTTGTCTTCTGCTTCATTTTCTTGCTCATGAAAATTTCACCTTTGTTATGAATGTGGTTTCAGAGCGGCTTTGACAATTAAAGAATTTTTATTATTAATTTATTTAATACAAATTTGTTAACAATATTTAAATTTATTATCTCAATATTTTTTGAAGTCGATTATAAAATTAAGATTACACATAATTATTAATATTTTAAATTTAATATTTATTTTATCAAATTTCATTTGTATAAAATTAAATTTATATTTTAATTTCAAAATTTAGCTAAAATTCATTTTTAATTGAAAATTTTAGAGTAATAAATCCAAAATATAACATAAAATTACTTAAATATTGATTTTTTTTTGTTGATAAAATAGGCCTAAAAAGGTAATATACATCAATTAAGAACAACGTGAGGAATAAGGAGGGAAAAATTAATAAAAAGCAAAAAGAAAAAAAGCCGTGTGATCCTAACCTTCATCAAAAGACTTTCCACCCCCACCCCCCCAAAGAAAAAAGTCCTTATGTTTGACTATTTTTAAATTAATTTCATGTACGAAGTAATTTCTCCATCAAAGTCAATGCCATTTTCCACATGGAAACAAACATGTTTTTTCATAGCACCAACAAGAAAAGATTGCTAAGCTTAAGACCCATTTTATTTCATATTGGTTTTGTTAATTAAATTATTTATAAAATGAAGCAAAAATGGAATGTTGATGAACATGATATGATAATCATGGATAACTTTGGTTTACTTTTACATGCACGTTCAAAGGTTGCTTCGTTTGATTAAGAATTAGACTCTCAGTTTTCATCCAACTCAAACTTTAATTCAGTCCTTTCAATTCATCCCAGTCAACAAGCCATTTGAACAAGAAAAAAAAAAATAAATAAATAAAACCAAGAATATTTTCCTCCGACCAGATGAGAACATGTCTATATATATATATGCCTACTTGCCATCCATTTACAGCATCCTTAACTTCCCATCCGAGGATATAACTAAGCCCATCGAGTTTTTCACACAAATGGGTGTCAGAATCACAAGTAATCCCTTCTTCTTATTTACCATTCTGTTCATTATCATAATCACATTACAAGTTGGAGCAGCCAAAAGGACTTTGCATGGAGAGCAATGGCTGATGAAGAATCATTTTCTACACGTACAGTCCCTCCTGGGAGTTCCGGTGCCGCCATCTAGTGGTACTTCTTGTTCCCACATTCCTAATGGGGAAAACGGTAACTGCCCTAACTTGAATGAAATGAACTTTGCCGGCGTCCGTATCAACCGTGCACCACCTCCTCCTCCTCCTCATACATCCATCCTCATGGCAGCTAATTGAGGTGACTCTTGTACTGTTGTTTCATTTCTTTTCGGAAAAAAAAAATAAAGAAAAAGCGATATATCTCTCGCTGGATGATATTGTAACAATTTTAGATGATTGAAAAGGATTTTTTTTTCATTTAATATTATTTGCATCTATATTGATTACGTTTTTTTTTTTTTTTTGGTGTTTTGATAAAAGCACATGTAATTGGTGATTGATTTTCAGCCAGATAACTATTAATGTAATAGCTTAATCATTCTCCAAATAGACAGTGAAATTCTTAACGGTACAAGCAACTTGAAATTCATAGCTATAAATTATTAGTTTCGACTTCTTTATTTCATATACTATAAAATTTAATAACTTCACCGGCTAATAATATTATTACTAAACCAACATATGTTGAGATAAAGTGATTCGAATTTAACATTTTTCTTCTTAAATGAGCTCGAGAGTTGGAACCAAAACACCGTGTGTTGAGATAAAGTGGTTCGAATTTAATATTTTTCTTTTTAAATGAGCTCGAGAGTTGGAACCTCGTATATGAAACAAATATTCACTTATGAGCACTTTATCTTTTAATAAACCGACTAAGTATAAGTTATATTATTTCAATAATTAAGACTAAAAAAATAATATTATGACTCATTTTCATCTCATTTTATAAGTATGACACTCGAAAAAAAAGTCTTTTATTTATACAAAATTTATTATTTTTTGAGGATGAATTAATATGTTATCTTTATACTCTACTATATTATTTAATTAAAATTAAATTTTATAATAATTTTATTTTATAGAATAAGTATGAGTTTATTTTATAAAATACAGAAATATTTATATCGAAAAAAAGAATTAAATATTTAATTTTGAAAAGGGAAGATTAACTTGTTGCTTTGATTACATAAAA
>CAOGCB010268207.1:0-11123 GCA_948266635.1 Cnidoscolus chayamansa
AATTTCACCATTCCAAGCCTGACTTCATACCTATATTCATTCCAACCCAAAACTACACACAAACAAGTGAAATATAACAAAAACATATAGAAAATACACAAATTAACACAACAAAACATAGTACTTAAACAATGCCATCAAGGTGCCCCAGAAATACTCCGGAATTATCTCCAAATAGGCATTTTGACAGGTTGAGCTTTAGATTGTACTTTCAAAGTCTAAGGAAGAACTTCTCAAGTGCTGTTGTATGCTCATTTGTTGTTGTTGACTTGATTACCATATTGTCCACGTACACTTCTACTTCTCTGTGATTCATGTCGTGGAAGATTGTGGTTGCCATTCTTTGGTAAGTTGCCCCGGCATTTTTGAGCCCAAAAGGCATTACTCTATAACAGTAAGTTCCCCATTCAGTGATAAATGACGTTTTCTCCTTATCCGGCAGGTGCATCATTATCTGATTATAACCGACAGCGAGATCGGTCAAGGAGACCATCTCGTGTCCAGCATTCGGTCTACAAGTAGGTCAATGTGAGGCAGAGGGAAATCATCCTTCGGACATGCTTTATTCAGATCTCGGTAATCCACACACATTCTTACCTTGCCATCTTTCTTCGGTACTGGCACGATATTTGCTAACCATGTCGGATAAGCAATGGGCTCTATGAATCTGTTCTCTAATTGCTTAGCAACTTCTTCCTTGATTTTTAAGGACCATTCTGTCTTCAACCTTCTTAGCTTCTGTTTTACTGGCTTAGCCTCGGGGTACAGCGGAATCTTGTGTACTGCAATGGCCGGGTCTATTCCCGTGATATCACTTGCCTTCCACATGAAACAGTCGGCAAATTCCTTCAAGCTTTCTGTGACCTGTTCTTTATTCACACAATAAGATGCAATGTATGTGAGTTCATTTTCTTCTTTGCCAATTTTTATTTATTCTTTTTCTTTTATTTCATTTTCTTTATTTTTGCTAAGAGATACTTGGAAAGTTGAGTACCCAAAGTAATCAAAATTTGAAGAGGACAGAATTGTCCTGAGAAATTACACTGATAAAATGGTTAGTTAAAATGCATGACATGGTATCGGAATCCATCTAAGGTTCGTAGACTAGGCTTTAATTCGTTGGGCTGATTAATCTAGAAACTAGGTTAATTAAAATTGGAGTCATAGGGTTTTTCTTAATTTACCCTTAAATAATTAAATTAGGTGGCGACTCACATACATCCACGTGCATTCATCCCTGTTTATATTTGCATCTGCATGTTTCATCTTATGCGAATCTTCGGGAGGGGTTCACACATCCTACACCACACACGTTATCTCTAAATCGAACCCCTTGAAATTCTTTATGGAGAGGCCGATTCTTGATAGTAAGATGGCTAAGTGGGTGCCAGTGCTCGCAGCCTTTGATTTGAAATTTGTGCAAAGAAAGGCAGTGAAAGGTGGAGCCTTGGCTGACCAGTTAGCAGAATTACCGGTCGAAGACCAAATGCCAGAAGTGGAATTTCCTGATGAAGACTTATTGAATATGGAAAATGAAGTATGGGAAATGTACTTTGATGGAGCTTCAAACTACCATGGAAATGGGGTTGGAGTCGTGTTCAAAACTCCTTGTGGAGAATACGTTCCAATCGCAGTCAAGTTGGATTTCAACTGCACCAATAATGAAGCCGAGTATAAAGCTTGCATTAAGGGGTTAGAAGCAACCCTAGAGAAGGATATAGAAATCCTCAAGGTTTACGGGGATTCCAACTTGATAGTCTCTCAAGCATTAAGAAAATGGAAAATCAAGGAAGAACATTTGGTTCCTTACCTACAGCGTTTGGATGAATTGGCTCAGTAATTTGAGGATTTATCATTCCACTACTTGCCCCGAGCAGAGAACTAGTTTGCTGATGCTCTTGCTACTTTAGCCTCCATGGTCAATGTAGAGGGAAATCAAATCATTCAACCTCTGACAGTTCGGCTACAGAAACAGCCGGCTCACATCATGAACTTGGTTGACGACAAGCCATGGTTCTGGGACATACATAATTATCTTAAGAATGAGGCTTATCCAGAAGGATCCTGCAGTTAGCATCCGAATATTTCCTTATTGGGGGAGTGTTGTATAAAAGGAGTTGGAACGGTTTGCATCTAAGATGCATTGATGAGAAGCTCAAACCATTATGGATTCCTTACACAATGGGGAGTCTGGTCCGCACATGCATGAGATAGCCCTAGCTCGAAAAATTATGATCCTAGGTTATTACTGGTCAACTATGAATGCAGATTGCGTGAGGCAGGCGCATAAGTGCCACGAATGTCAGATTTTTCCCAAGTTGCAAAAACAACCGCCGGTCAATTTGAATCCCATTGCTTCACCCTGGCCTTTCACAACATGGGGGATAGACGTGATTGGAAAGATTCACCCAAAGGCTTATAATGGCCACCAATTCATCCTGGTCGCTGTGGATTATTTCAGTAAGTGGATTGAGGCAGCCTCCTATTCGGTTCTAAATGCCAAGAAGGTAGCACAGTTTGTTCGTACCAACATCTTTTGTCGGTATGGAACACCATTTGAGGTCATCACTGATAATGGGTCTCACTTTCAGAGGGAGTTTTCTGATTTGTTGAAGGAAAAGAAGATTCAGCATCACAGGTCCTCACCTTACCGGCCATAAACAAATGGGGCTGTGGAGGCTACAAACAAGGCTATAAAAGTCATTTTGCAAAAGACAGTTCAAAAGCACAAAGCTTGGCATGAACAATTACTGAATGCCCTATGGGGATACAGGACTTTGATCAGAACAGCTACTAGGGCAACTTCGTTTTCTTTGGTATATGGTATGGAAGCAGTACTGCCTGTTGAGCTGGAAGTTCGGTCAGCAAGAATCATTCGAGAAAGCCAAATCAGCGAAGCATATTGGGTTAAGAATTACCATATTCAACTCATGGGTATTGATGAGAGAAGATTACGAGCAATCCATCAAACTCAAATTTACCAAAGAAGAATGGCTAGACACTTAAACAAAAAGGTCAAAGATCGCAAGTTATAAGAAGGTTGTTTGGTTCTGAAAGAAATTAGACAACCAGTCATATATCCTCGTGGGAAATTCGGTCCTCATTGGGCTGGAGCCTGCATTCTAAAGAATATACTTCCTGGCGGAGCCGTCACTTTAACAGATCTGGATGGTTTGGAATTGTAAACCCATGCAATCGGGATCATCTTAAAAAGTACTACATATGAAATTACTCCTTGTGATTTCTATGTAAGGAACAACTACGAAGACCTGATTCTCTCGTGAAATGTGAAGGAAGTGAAAATTATAGAGATACGTAGGAAGCCCACAAGGGGCCCAGTCTAAATAAAAACATTCATTATTTCCTTTGCCAATTAAAAAAAATTAAAAAAAAAACTAAGTCAAAAACCTGAAAGGGCAGCTTAGGCAAGAAATAAGCCCGCTAGGCTGAAAAACCCGAAAGGGCGGTCTAGGCAAAAGTTAGGGCAAAAGCTCGGTAAGTCGAAAACCCGAAAGGGCGACTTAGGCAAAAATTAGAGCAAAAAGAAAGGAAATAAAGTAAGAGATGCTTGGAAAGATAAAGATAAGAAATCATCATTCATAAGTCCAAAAAGAATGTAATATTCCAAAATTAAAAAAAAAAAGAGTCAAAGTCCACCAAATAAAAACAAAAAAACAAAATTCTGAAAAATCCCTAGAGTCTAGTATAAACAAAGTATCTCTAAGTCTGTATGGAGCAACCTTGTTCGTGTCCTCTTTAGGTCCCGAAGTCTCACCTGCCTCTCTGGGAGCTAAAACAATCTCCTCACACGTTTCTTCAACTGTTTCAGTCCATCCCTCTAACTCACTCAGCAGTGCGTTCCTCCTAATCTTCTCTGTAGGCCATACTTCAGTAATAAACTAGGCCCGATACTCAGGAGAAGTCCGAACATCGAAAGGATCAGGTAAAGGACTCATCATATGTCGATCTTTGACCCATGTGCCAAGCACAGCACGAGTTACCCCCACGGTGGTGTGAGGATAATCAGTAAAGCCGTCTAGAAATAGAACAGTCTGGTCAATACCCATCTACCGAAGAACGCGCGAAGCGCTATACCAAGTGTAGTGAGTTAAGCCTAGTAGATAAACCTGGGTGTGGTTCAGATTAGCCTGAATAAAGCTAGTGGTGTTGTACAAAGGAATGTACCACTTAAGCTCATTTGGACCCAATTCAATCAGCCAGGAGGTCCAGTCACTGACAGAATGTCTAGCAATCAAAATTCTCCTCATCCCATACTGAGAAGGGTTGTATGGAATAGTAGCAGGAATAACAACTGCTTAAAGATGATCTTTGAACAAGACCTGGAAATAAATCCTTTTTATTTCTAGGGGGAGGTGGCAAAAAAAAATATGAAAAAAGTAAAGTAACGAAGAAAAGTACTAACCTGAAGGATGACGAGAGAAACTGTCCATTCCTCATGGCCTAAAGCCGCTCAATCTAGACTCTGAATGGTCTCGGCGAGAACAATACTGCCAATGCAGATCATCCCTTCCATTTGCCTAATCATCGGGCATAGCTGCAAGTCCCCAAAGCCTGGGTAACTGTTGAAGAGAAACCCAGCAAGCAAACAGAAAACGAAGGCCCACATCCTATACCGCATCTGGTCCGGATCATCGGGTTTAGGATCACTAAACTCATCAATCAGAGTAGACATGACCACTTTCTGAGCCTCTACTACCATGGCCCAGGCTTGTGGTCTAGTAAATTGAAAGAGAGATTCAAAAGACTTTAGGTACCCAGTCTTGATTTCATGCCGGACCAGGGCCCATTGGGGTAATAGCCCACAATAGCACAAACTTCCTCAAATAGAGGGCACATCTCCTCCATCATGGCTCCAAAGCGGAAAACATGAGCTTCAGGATCCCAGAATTCGATGCAGGCCCTAAAAAAATTCCAGTCAATAACAACTCCCCTAAGAGTAGTAATCGGAGACAATCCGAACCTTCTTAAATTAATTTTCTCAACCTTGAGAAGACCTTGGGTCCATTTGTGTATAGCATAATTATAACGAGGATTCATGGCTCAGAAAAAATGGGTGAGTTAAGAATTTTGGCTCAAAAATCGAGATTGTACGAATTCTGACGCAGAAAAGGACAATTTTTATAGAAATTCGGGCTGAGAAAGCACCTCAGGCGGCTGGAAATGGCGCCCCTGCCATCGTCGGGCCTATTTTTGAAAAAAAAAAGAAAGAAATATGGGTCTGTCGTAAAAGTCTGGCATTCATACATGCATAAAAAAAAAAGAGGAAAATTTCTCATGAAAAAATTAAAATTATCCATACATGCATTGCACTGTTTTTACTTATCAAATGCAGGTAAAAGTAGTTCGAAAAATACAAATGTGCAGAAAACAAAAAATAACAGTCAATGGCGAGGCCTCCTCCTCTGGCTCTCCTCAAAAGCCTGCACTGTCGAACAGGCAGAAAGCTCCTCTTCAAGGCCTCCCATCAGACATACCTCACAAAACATGCATCCAAAACCCTCGAACTCAAAATTCGCTATTCAGACAACCACTGGCTCCCATAAATCATTTTTATGGTTGCCAGTGGGGGGCCACTATGAATACTCGAATTTTATGGCTAAGAAAGCCTATTTCCCCATATTGCAAACAATCCGGCCGAACCGAAGCCCAATGGAGAACTGTCCCGGAAGTATGCCAAAATGGTACTAGAAATGTTCGAAAAATCGCGAGGGACCCGAAGGTGTCCTCAAAATAATTTTTGGAAGTACAAAACTCCAGAAAAAACAAAAAAATGAAAAAAAAACTACAGGTACCGGTGCCCTGGGCCACCAAATACGGTGCCCCTGGCCGCTAGAGCATGCCTTTTTTGTCTGCCTATAATTAGCAGCCTCCAGCTCCATTCCAAGACACCGCTTGTATTGATGAGCTTTCTATTCTCCCTCTACTTTAAACAATTCCTTGGTAATTTACTTACTGCTTGTGTTGACGAGCGATCTCTTCTTTGCCCCCCTCGCTCCTTGCGATTCTTCTATAGCTTTTTGCATTCATCTTGCATTTAATTACTTGTGTTTGATCACTTGGACAAAATAAATAATTCACCTTAGCGCTATTGGAAAACCGGCAAACTGAAGCTTCAAAGCAGAAGACATCTCCCATAGGTATGAAATCCAAACTCTAACACTTTCTTCAATTAAAACATGCATGAAGCATCATAAAGGCCCATAAGGCCAAAAAATTCCCAATTTGGCCCTAAAGGCCCAAAAATTCTCAATTTGGCCCTAAAGGCCCAAAAATTCCCAATTTGGTCCAAAGGCCCAAAAATTCCCAATTTGGCCCAAAGGCCCAAAAATTCCCAATTTGGCCCCAAAGGCCCAAAAAATTCCAATTTGGCCCTAAAGGCCCAAAAAATTCCCAATTGGGTCCTAAAGGCCCAAAAATTCCCAATCTGGCCCTAAAGGTCCAAAAATCCCCAGTCTGGTCCCAAAGGCCCAAAATTACCAATTTGGCCCATAAGGCCCAAAAACAAACCAATTTGGCAATAAATGCCCAAAAAACAACATTTTGGCACCAAGTGCGCAAACAACCCAATTTTGGTACTAAGTACCCCAAAAATCAAAGCCCTTTAAAAGGCAATTCGAACTACGTCGACTTTGATCCCTTATTCAAACAAGGGTACGTAGGCATATTTAGGATTTAACCCCGAATAACAAGTTCAAATCACCAAAACACTTTTCCCCAATTTAAGACCCTGCATTTCAATGCATTTAACAGGTTAGTTAAAAGCATGACATAGTCTCCGAATCCTCCTCAGGTTCGCAGATTGTGCCTTAATCAATTGGGTTAATTAATCTAGAAATTAAGTTAATTAATTAAAATTGAAGTCATAGGGTTTTTTCTTAGTTTTCCCTAAAGTAAATAAATAAGGTGGCGACTCACACACATCCACGTGCATTCAGCCCTGACACACGGCATTGCATTTACATGCATTATGCATTTTGCTTACGCCATCTTCGGGGAGGGGTTCACAATACTATGAGGCAACTAGAGGATTTACAAGCAACTAATGTGGTGATAGGTAAGACCTTGATTTTTTGTTATATGGCATTAGTATTGTTTGACCTAGGTTCTTCACATTCATATGTAAATGTGGGGTTAGCAAATAGGGCATGGTGGAAATGGTAATATTTAGAGTTTGATAGAGTGGTGTCTACTCCATTAGGACATGAGGTGAGAGTTAATCAAGTATATAGGGATTGTCCTTTAGTTTTGTATGGGGTTACATTCTTGTCAGACTTGATGGAAATGCCATTTAGGGAGTATGATATTATTTTAGGGATGAATTGGTTGTCGCAATACCAGGCGATAGTCGATTATAAGCAAAAGATAGTTGAGTTTAGAGACCCAAAGCATCAGGGAATTAAGATATAGGGATGTAATCCATCAGTAGTATTTTCTCTGATTTTAGCCACAATAGCTAGGAAATTGATGTTACAGGGTGTACAACTTATTTTGCACATGTGTCAGACACTAAAGTGGAGACTTCTGAACTCCATAATATCCCAATAGTATGTGAGTTCTTGGACGTGTTTCCCAATGATTTTCCAAGATTACCTCTAGTTTGAGAAATTTAGTTTGAGATTGAGGTAATGCCAGGTGCATAGCCGATATCTGTTGCACCTTATAGAATGGCTCCTAGTGAATTGAAGGAGTTAAAGACTTAGTTGCAAGAATTACTAGATAACGAGTATATTCGACCCACTATTTCCCCATAGGGAGCACCTGTATTGTTCATGAAGAAGAAAGATGGTACAATGCAAATCTGTATTGATTACAAGAAGCTGAATAAGGTGACTGAAAAATATATATCCTTTGCCACAGATTGATCATTTGTTCGATCAGTTGAAATATGCTACTATGTTTTCAAAGATTGATATGAGATCATGATATTATCAGCTTCAGGTGAAAGATAATAGTATTCATTCTAGACCAAATATGGGCATTATGAATTTTTAGTGATGCCATTTGGATTGACTAATGCACCAACAACATTCATGGCTTTAATGAATATAATATTTTATTGATAATATTCGGGCATATTCACAAACTAGGAGGAGCATGATAAGCATTTGAGGTTAGTTCTACATAATTTACGAGTAAAGCAACTATACGGGAAGTTATCAAAGTGTAATTTCTGGATAGAGGATGTATATTTTCTTGGTCATGCAATATCTGCAGAGGGTATCTATGCTTACCCAAGCAAAGTGGAAGTACTAAACTGGCTACCACCTAGAAATTTCAGTGAGGTACGCAGTTTTATAGGATTGGCAGGTTATTACAAATGATTTGTGAAAGGATTTTCGACGATAGCAATTTTATTGACTAAGTTGTTGCAGAAAGATTTTGCTTTTGAGTGGACTGCTCAATGTCAAGCTAGTTTTGATTAATTGAAAGAAAGTTTGACATAAGCACAAGTATTGACTTTACCTACCCAACGTATAGATTATGTGGTGTACAGTGATGCTTCGTTGAATGGGCTTGGATATGTATTGGTGCAAAATCAAAAAGTGATAATTTATGCTTCTAGATAGCTAAAGCCACATGAAAAGATTTATCTGATGCATGATCTAGAGTTAGCAGCCATTGTATTTGCATTGAAAATATCATGACACTATCTGTATGGTGAGAAGTGTTATCTATATATAGATCATAAGAGTTTGAAGTATCTGGGTACGTAGAAGGAATTGACTCTCAAACAGTGGTGTTGGATCGAGTTGATTAAGGATTATGATTGTTTGATTGACTATCACCCGGGGAAGCCTGATTTGGTGGCAGATGAACTCAGTAGAAAAGCATTTACTAGTTTGCAATAGACACTAATGATTTTGGTGCAAGAAGTACAAAAGTTGAATGTTGTGATTTCTTATTATTCTGATGGTGGACTGGTAGTAGAATTGAGGATAAAACCTAACTTTATTGATAATAGTAGAGAAGTAGTTGAGAAAGATGAGCAATACCATAAAGAGTATATAGTAAATTCTGATGGATTACTACGGTATAAGAACATAGTGTATGTTTGAGCTGATGATAAGCTAAAGAAGGAAATTCTAAGAGAAGCACATGAATCATTATATTCATTTCCTCCAAGTAGTACTAATATGTATTTGGATTTGAAACAATACTATTGGTGGAATGGAATGATATAGCAGAGTATGTGGCAGAGTGTTTAATTTGTTAGCAAGTGAAGGCTGAGCACCAATTCCAGCAGGTTTGTTACAACCATTGTTGATACCATAATGGAAATGCGAGTGAACTACCATGGATTTTGTGATTGGATTACCTATGTCTCCAAGGAAACATGATGCAGTATGGGTTGTTATTGACAGATTGACAAAGACATTGCATTTTATACCAGTTCAAATGGATTACAGCTTAAATAGATTGTCTGAGTTGTATATCCATGAGATATTGAGATTGCATGGCATTCTAGTATCATAGTATTAGATAGGGATCCGAGATTTACTTCTAGATTTTGTAGTAGTTTCTAGAAAGCAATGGGTGGAAGATTGAATCTTAGAACAATATTTCATCCACAAGCAGATGGTCAATCTGAAAGGATTATTCAAAATTTAGAGGATATGTTAAGAGTATGTGTACTAGAGTTGGAAGGTAATTGGGAAAAGTATTTACCTCTAATGGAGTTTACATATAATAATAGTTATCAGTCTAGCATTCAGATGCCACCTTATGAAGCACTGTATGGAAGACGATGTAGAACACCACTAGGTTAGGACAAAGTTTGTGAAAGAAAGATGATTGGTCCTGATTTAGTACAAGAAGCATGAGAAAAGGTGAAAGTCATTCGAGAACAGTTGAAAGCTGCATCACATCGAAATAAATCATATATAGATTTGAAGCGACGGGATATAGAGAATAATTTGGAAGATAAAGTATTTTTGAAAGTATCGTCCTGGAAACCTATTTTGAGATTTGGAAGGATAGGTAAATTGAGTGTAAGGTTTATTAGACCATATCAAGTGTTGTAACATATTGAGCCATTGGCATATAGATTGGTGTTACCACCAGAATTTGAGAGGATTCACAATGTCTTTCATGTGTCGATGTTATAGAGATATATATCAAATCCTTCGCATGTGATTACAGCTGAAGCAATTGCAATTCAACCATATTTTAGTTGCAGTGAAGGATCAATTAGAATATTGCCTTGGAGGACTAAACAGATGAGAAATAAGCATATTCCATTGGTTAAAATTACATGGAAGCATCATACGGGACAAGAAGCTACTTGGCAAAGAGAAACAGAGATGAGATAGCTACACCCGTAGTTATTTGTAGGTTAGTATATTTTAAATTTCAGGACAAAATTTCCTAAGGTAGGGAGAGTTGTCATGTACGCTTATGAAGGCCTAGGAGATTAGATGTCTAATTAAGCTATACTTGAGAACTTGAATGCATGATATAGATTATGCAAAATGATGTAATATGTGCTTGATATATATGACAGGCCAAAGTATGAAAGAACGTTATAAGTATTATGATACTTGTTTACATGTAAGTATGCATGTGATATGAAATTGATATGCAACTAGTTCGTGTGTGTATAAGTTGCATGAGATATGATAAACAAGTAGAAAAATATGAATGAGCAATGCAGTACACAAAATGAGAAATATATGATCTTTGAAGTATATAGTTTCTAGTAGAGAAAAGAGAGACACACAAGCGTGAGATACACTTAAAAGTGAAACAAGAGTATACAAATGAATATAAGAATACAAGGATATATATGTATAGATAAATGAATGTATGCAAAGCTAAAGTATTTGAACTAATGAAAGAATGGTTATACAAGTAAAATGATGACAATGTACAAAAGAACTAAAGGTATGAAGAATTTAGGAAATGAATTAAGTTAAAATGTCACAAAGAGCAAGATGGTAACTAGTAAAATGAATTTTTATCATGTAAGTTATTATTATTATTATTATTATTATTATTATTATTATTATTATTATTATTATTATTATTATTATTATTATTATTATTATTATTATTATTATTATTATTATTATTATTAAGAAGGTGGGAAGAAAAGTAAAAAGAAT
>CAOGCB010268231.1:0-18567 GCA_948266635.1 Cnidoscolus chayamansa
CATTTTCCACTTAAAACAATGATGAGATAATATGATTGATTTTGACATAATAATCATTTGGACTTATTATTATAATTATAATTACATTTTTTTTCTATAGCCATTTTATAAAATATCATTCTTAAATAAATCAATAAGTAAAAAAGTTAACATTATTTTATCATCAACAACATGTTTTTTTTTTTATTATTGTATTTTTTGTAGTATTGAAAATAGTATTAGAAAATAGAGGAAAAATGATAACAACTCAAAAAAGAAAAAAAGAAAAAAAAAAGGGAAGCTGATGGGGGCAATGAAGCATGAAAGCAAAATCATCCATTGAATTAACTCTTCACTAAAAATCATTAAAACTCTCAAAAATATTCATTTTACATTCAAAGCCTATACACATTTAAAAAAAATATATATATATATATATATATATATTTAAATGAATAATAAAGGGAAAGAGTGATTTGATTGCACCTTTTTGACACGCCCAAATAGATTAGGTGATAAGGTAATATCTTATCTCACTAAAAGGCTCATCATTATTATGTTCCATGGCCCCCCCTCCTTTTTTTTTTTTTCATAAATAAAAAAAAGCCTTATTTGCTACATGACAAATTTCCCTCTGCATGCTTCCATACCTATTATATATATATATATATATATTTTTAATATAAATTTCAAAAACTTTTTGACTGAAAAAGAAGAAGATGGTGAAGAAGAAGAAGAAGAAGAAGAATGAAATGGTGAGGTGTATGGAGGGAAATTCTGTGGCCCAACATGTTAGGAAAAGATTGAAAAAAATGTCCTATCTTTTAAGATTTCTATCTCTGCCTCTCTTTCTTAAAGATTATCATCTACGTTCCTCTCTCTAATAAAAGTGCCTTTTCCCATCTTCATCCTGCTTCTATGATCTCCAATTCACCATTTTTAACATGGGTTTTTTTTCCTTTCTTTTCTTAAGGACCTATCAATTCTCTCATCTCCCTCCAAGCACTATACCACCTTCTGCAAATATTATTATTAATGGGTTATCATCATTTTATTTGCTTACATATAATAGCATCTCCCCACTTGGATTTTGGGACCACTAGTTTGGACATCTCTCACACCAAATTTTTTTTTAGCTCTTCTCTTTGACTCATCAATTCCATCCCTACCGACTAGGAGGATTTCAGCAGTGTTTTTCATGGCCCATGTTGCCAAATCTGAGAATCCAGTGGATATAATTCACTTATGAAGTTGGCATTTGGACATTAATGGTGAGAGGACCACCATCCAACAAGTAAATGTGTCCAAAATATTAGCTTGCTCATTTGTTGGGGACCAAACCCTTTTTTTGCCTTCTTTTATTCTCAATATTATTCACGAGAAGCTGACGTTCATGTCCATGGTGAAAGGCCCATCTCTGCAGCCTAAGGCAGAGGGTGAGGGTTCTTTACATTTATAGTCATTTTTAATGACTTAAGTTTATTTTTTGTGATGCTTTCTAGACTAGCTTCCGTTTAATGGCCACACATTCTGTGTCAGGAATCACTCCTTTTTTTAGTTTATCTGCTTCCTTCTTCCATTGCAGTTTCCTTGTCATCTCACGTTCATGCAACTTCACCGATTATTCCAACCCCATATGCAACCAGCCGAATAGAATTTTATCATAAACTACTATTTATTTCTGCGAATAAATGCTAATGTTATGTAGCCCTTTTTTAATATAAGATAAATTCACTGGTGCAATAATTTCCCAGTTCCTGCTTTCTACAATTGTTGATCTTTGCAGAGAAACTTGGCAAAAGAGCTGGCTGCTCTAGCGACAGAAATTGGACGGCCTAATTAAACAATTGCACATGACGCTTTGTGGACTAAATCTATGTGTTGTATATTGGGCCAAGCCCATAGAAGGATGGCTTCAAGGTCCCAACCTCGTGGCTCGATGGTAGGTGAAAGAAGAGTAGTTGTAGTCATGCAGATTTTGAATGATAGGTTTCTTTTGAAAATTGGAAAGATATGTTGATCAGTTTTTCACATTACATATTCTCAGTTCTGTTCGCAAACAAAGCTAGTTCCTAATATATTCACGGTGATCATCAGCTCTGATCGTTCCAAGAATCTGCATTCCAAGTTAAGGAACCCTTTCTTTGGCTTCGGCATTCATTAGAGCGAGAACCTGGAAATGCAACCTGGTGGACCAGGGGGACCTGGAGGGCCTGGCTGGGGTCCGGGACCTGGAGGGTTTGGCTGGGGTCCGGGACCTGGAGGGTCTGGCTGGGGTCCAGGACCTGGGGGACCTTGGGGTCCTGGACCTGGGGGACCTTGGGGTCCTGGACCTGGTGGTTTTATGGGAGGGTTTGTTGATGGTTTATGCGGCATGGTATCTTCTTTGTAAGTGATCTTCTCCTGCTTCAGTTTCGTTGATTTGATCGAAAGCAAGTTTTTCAATTAAACCATATTATATTAAAGAAGCGGATGAAAGAAAATTTTAAGTGAAGATTTTATAGAATAAAGTAGTAAATCCTTGATATTGAGAGTTGTATGGATTTGCAGGTTCTATTGCTTGTGCTGTTGTTGGTTGATACAGGACTGCTTTGGTAGACCTGGTGCTCCATATGGTCCACCTGGTCGTGGTGGACCCCCTCCCTTCTGATCCTCTGGCTCTGCTGATCCCATTCAGTCATGGAATAACGGTACCCTTTATCTGTTCAACTCTCTCAGAAGCTCCTTTTATCTGTTTTCGTCTCTTGCATCATCTGACATTGTGGTTTACCTTGCAGCTTTAAAGCATGGTCAATTATTTAGGATACTTTTTTACCACACTGCTATGGAGGGTCTCATCTTTCATTTCTTCAGCCGACGGGTTAAAAGGGGTGAAAATCATTCTCATTGTCTGAGTTGTTTGATTACATATTGTAGCTGTTGCACTTGTATTTTTCAAACCGTAAGTTTCGAGTTTGATGGGATAACCATGTTTTTGTTCCTTTCTCTTTATTTCACAAACAGGCTTCTCATTTCTCAGATTTAGAGTATAAACATAAATATATATTCCCAAACGACATGCCAAGTTCATCGGATAATTCGAATACTATTCTCAGCAAAATTAGCCCCTTTTCTATATCCACAAAAAAGAAAAGAAAAATTACAGAATCTAACCTTTGCCTTTCCCTTGTCTGGTCCAACAGCCCAACCCAAAGACCAACATAAAACAAAGACTATGGGGCATTCAGTGTACAATGTCAAAGTGAAAGATAAATCAAATGAATCTGCATCGATATTTTTAGTTGTGCACTATAATTCTATATCATGATTTCTACAGTAAGACAAGCAATATAAACATGTATGCTCAACGCCAAAGCAAAATGTCGAAGTGAACAGTACATAAAATTAGCAAATTCTAAGTTTCTAATTGTTCAACGAAGGAAGCATTGTCAAAGCTACACAAATATACAATATCTGAAGCAACCCTAGCCTTCAACTAGGGAAACTACATCCGAACTCCCAAGAAACAGCTCGCTGTTAATGTGTGTCAAGTTTCTAACACAAATGAACCAACGATGATGTTTGTCAGCCACAGCCCAACCTACAGATTTGAGCACATTTGGCTCATCATGCCAACAATTAATATGTACAGAATTAATTTTAAAAATAAAAATCCTAACTCTTCACATGGCAATTATAAGGAAACAAATGGAACTACCCAGGAACTTTGTTGAAGGCTCCCATGCCATACAGCTACAAGCCAACAAATGGCATATTCAACCATATAATACCTGTCAGCAAAAAATGCAGCAACTTAAATTAAATAATTTCAGACGCAAAATAGAAAGAACACTGCTAAAAGTGATGGCACAAGGTCAGGAAGCGATGGGAAAGGGGATGGTAAATTAATGCTAAAAGCCATTTGATATCCATCTAAATTGCAGAGCCAGGCAAAGCATTTTGCTTCAAATTAATTAACCGTAAGGTTGAAAATTAACAAATTGACTGATGGCATTGCAAGAAAAAGAGTTCATTGAACAAAAATTGGCTCAGAATGATAATAATGCAAATCAGATGACATAAGAAAAACGAAAAATCAGACTTCAGTAGGTTCGGAGGAGCATAAACGGCAAAATCAATATGATTGAAAAGGCCTCCCCCCATAAATATTAATATGGAGAGTTCAAGTAAGCCACAAGATCCACACCTGCTTCTCTGTCATTCACAGGCGATCTTGGTGTCAAAGCTGCTAAGGCATATCGCAAATGCCTGGAAAGCAGAGATCGGATATTGATAATCCATGGTGAACGCATCCTTCCCCACTTTTCCGAACTGGAGTATCACGTTCTCATGCTCTTGCCTGCCAACTCCATTGTCTGCAGAAGCAACCAGCTGAAAGTTCTTAACTGAAGCAACTGTCACCCGTCCATTGAAGTTCAGACACCAACACTGGAGCTGTTCATGCCACCTGGGTGCCTTGTTTCTTAGAACTAGCATTGCATCTTTATAGCCAGCCAAAGGACCAGATTGAAAATTCTCTGTGCGGGTGGATTTTGATCTGAAAAAGGGAAGTGAAGGAAAGGAATCCAAATTGCTGTGCAGTAATTCAGTCTGCGTCGGGGCCACTCCACCAGGTTCAATAGAAGAGGCAGGGATGCCATCCATAACACATTGCATTCTCCTTGGGCCTCTGAATATCATATATATTTGGCACCAAGAAAATTATAAATAAATCTAAATATCCAATCTCCACAGAACAGAGGAAGAGGAAAGAACAATATTCACCAGAATGCATGCTTCAATAACAATTTTTTTTCTCAATGAACATAATTATATTATTATTTCCCTACAAAGCCAGCAGAAAAATTTTAATAAACACCTTTTTTTTACCTTGAACCTAGGACATTCAACTCATATGAGACATGCGCCACAGGATAGTTCCCTGCAGGGACTGTGGGGGAGACCTGTTTCATATTAACTATCCTGGTAGAGCGACATTTAGCAACTTTGGCTCCAGCAATTGGAGGCTGTGCATCATAGATTGTGAACTTGGTACCCAGAAAATTGGATCTGTTGTAACAGAAATGAGATCACAAAATTAGAATTGCAAAACAAGGAAAAAAGATCTGTCACATCATCTAATAGCTGACAATACCTCAATTTCCCGATGTAAGTGCTGCTTCCTTTGGTCACATTATCACAGTTTAATGATATAATGTAATCTGTGCATGTAGCCCGTCTGCACCTCCGTGCAGCAAGAAGAAACTTACCGTCATCATTTGATGCTGCCAATAAAGCATATGAATAAAACAGTTCAACAGTAGCAGCTCAAAGAAAAGCCCCAAATTAAAACAGAAACACACATATCTCCAAAACTATTAAGGGGGAAGCAAACCCTCCAAAATATCTTACACATTGATTACCACATCAATAAAACTCCACATATAGACAGCAACAATAATACATCAGCTCATGGAGACATGTACAAGTAAAGGGGAAAAGGGGGAAAGATTTAGGTATTCACCTTGATTTAAACTAAGGTAGAGATAATATGTTTGATTGCTTCGATTTCGTTTGATGTAGCACTGAAGAAGAGAGTCCCTTGGACCAGGCTGCAAACCAAAGTAACCCCAAGAACTTTGATATTAGATAGAAAAGAAAAATGCAATTCAGTGGCATATTTGATTACATTACATTCCATTATGCCCAACCAAATCTAGCATTAGGTCTTTAGATATTAGAAGTAAATTTTACATAGCAGTTCTTATAAAAAGAGAAATACATCTTCATATGATTTCTACTCATGGCATTACAGAAAACACCAAGAAAAATGAAGAAACAAAAAAATTCATAACTACTAAAGGGAACAGGATTGAAAGGTCAATACAAGTAGGCATAATTGGGAGCAGTTTCGGAAAATAATATAATTATAGAATAATCCAACAGAAAATTTCCAACATTGACAACACGTAAAACATGAAAAACAACAAAATAATTAGCTTAAAATTCAAATAAAAAAGCTAGGACCCCTCAGATAAGTGGGGGAAAGCAAGTGAAGAAAAATATGTAATTACACTACATTAAGATCAAGAGTAGAGCAGCGAGATGGCTGAAATCCCCATCAGGGAAAGAATCAACTAACTACTCATATCCCCCTGATCCCACAACTATAATCCCACCAACTGATGATATGATTCCATTGCTCCATAGTAATAATGATTTTGGATACAAGGCAATGAGAAGCATTTTCCAAACCGTTCCTAACATATCTGGATTCCACTACGCTACAAATAATAAAACTTATTTAAAACCAAAATGGGGCCAACTATTCAAACCTGTTTCAAGGAGACTGGGAATGTCAATTTGCCTGAATCTTCCAGAGTTTTCACAATTTCTTTCATAATCTCTCTCCAATTTCTGCAGACACCAGCACAAGCAACTACATTCTTCAGGGATGGCCAGGTAGTCTCAGATGCCTCAATTCTCATTAGCACATCCCTCAAAAGCTCCTGAGGCATGTTCGCCCAACAACTCTGCTTAAATGCATCAACAGGCATGAAAGAACTATCCTGAACCACCCTGTGTGACCTCGATCGCATCCCATAACCAAATTTCACATCAAACCCTTTTCGAGACATACTCCCAAACTCTCCCCTCATGTCCTGAAGTATGCTCTTGAAAGACATCTTTGACACCTTAAATTTTCAACAATCAAGGACCAAGAGCAGAGGAGAAAAAAAGAGAGAGGGAGAGAGAGAAAAGAAGAAGAAAAAGAAAGAAAAAAAAAAGTGATATCTTGAAATAGCCGATTCTCTGAAAATGCTTATCGCCCCCACATGTACATCAACAAAAAAAATCTGAACTTTATTGCAAGTCAGGAGCTGATAATCACTAATCAAGAATACCTAGAAGCTTGAAAAGCTAAAAGATTACACTTGCGATGAAAGCGAATACCAATTGCCAATACTTCATCTCCAAACAAGCGAAGATCAATCTTGAATCATATTCAAACAGGTAAAAATGACACCACGCTAATACACAGATTCAGATCTACAGTTCCATAATAGAACATTCAGCACATTGAAATAAAACCAGTTCCATTCATAGCCACAGCCACAAAGCGAATAAACAGAATCTGGAATAAGTTAATGGAAGTGTAGAGAAATTGCAATAAGCAAACCTCAGAAGGCAGAAATGGATCTGAAAGGAAGAAAAATGGGAACTAGGTATGGGGCCATGAAAGGTATCGAGGTTAAGAGCAGGAGACAAGTGAGAAAGGAAAGGCGAATAGAGGGAGAGAGATTAGGGTTTCTCTATGTGATGTGTGTCTGTACTGGGTCAGGCCAGAGAGACCAGAATTTACTCTGTGAGGGTCCCATTTTTCCTTATCCAATAGTTGCATGAATCTGGGTCGGGTTTCTAAACGACTCGTTTTTAATATTTTGACACACTGAGAATTCCGTTTTTTTTTTTTTTTATAAATTACTTTTAAATATTATTTTATTTTGAAATTAATATTTATATTATTTTATTTTTAAATTTGAGAAATTGAAAAAAATATTTTCTTTCAATTTAGCAATATATGAAAGAAATAGATATATTTCTATAAAACATATTGATTATTAGTAAATTGGATAAATAAATTATATTTTTAAAAAGCCTATTAATTTAATTCTCATTAACCTTTTTTTAGATGGGATATTAAAGTTTTAAGAGCTTGGAGTTATTATATTTATTAAAAAAAATAGAATTATTAAAAAGATTAACGGTATTTAAACAAATATTATTTAAAAATAAATTAAAAATGTTAATAATTTTTATAAAATTAAATTTTATAGTCATTTCCTAAAAAAAATATAAATACTTATTATTTATATCTAATATTAAAATAATATTATTTGTGGGAATTTTTTCATCGCTCATATATTTGTAAAAAATAAAAATAAAAAGACAACTTTAATATCTGTAATACTCAGTGAGTTTTGACACACTGTCAGAAAAGCAAAAAAATAGCATAAAAAGAGTTATACTCTCCGTGGTCCCCTAGAGAGAGAAGAAAATCCGACAATTTAGAAGTTATTTTTATTACGTAAAAGAGGAGATAAGTACAAATGTGTTTCCTCGATATTCCTGAGGTTACTAGTTTGGTTGCGCGACCTTTACAAGTTAATTTTATAAATAATAAATAGGTAAAATAAATTTAAAATTTTGGCAAAATTTAATTATTAAAGTATTAAAATATAAAGAGTATTTTTTATAAAAATAATATATTAAATAAAGAATATACAAAAGAAAATGAAAATATTTATATTTTACTTTTAAATAAAAAAAAAAAAGAAAGGAAGAATTTAATCTTAAAATTTTGAAAAATTAAAAAAATCACAGTGGGTTACATGATTAATAATTAACAGATTAAACAGTTTCATTAACAAAGTAGAACCTAAAGAAATACAATTATTTTAAATTGAAATTTGATAAATTATGACTGATAATATATATACATGGAAATTATATAATAAAAAAAATCACTCATATTAAATAAGAAATTTGTGTATTTTAATTTTATTAAAATACAAAAATATTATTGAATTTTTTATTTAATAAATAATATAATTGTTAATTAAAATGGTACTTTAATAGTTATTTTGAAATAATTAATGAAGAAAATTGTAGGGAATAATGGTTCCTTAGGCATTGGGCAGTTGGTAGCGTGGATTCTACAAAATTACAAATATCGGGGTCCACCAAAACCTGATTCCATCAATATTTTGAATGATTAGGAAACCACCGGCTCAGGTTTATAGGCTTCACTGAGCGTGACCACATAGGAGTAGACCCCCCACTGGTTCATAGCTTTCGCGCGGTCTTCCTTTCCTGGGTAACTACCACTCGTCCTTTCTGATTCCCTCCTTTGAAGTTATTTATAAAAAATCAAATTCCTCTCCGTCTCTTCCCAAATCAAAATCCCTATCTGAGGACCAAATTGAAATGCTCCAGTGGAAAATTCAAGGTAAACGGCTGCTTCTTTCCTTTTAGCTTTCTGTTTGGATTATGATATTGGAGGACTCACACCAATACTCTTAGGTCTTAAGCTTACTCTTTCTTTACTCTAAAGCTTTAAATATTCTTTTTTTTTTCTTTTTTTTTTATGTCTGCAAAATCTGAACTGCTTTTTATGGTAGAAAAGCAAATCAAGACGCTTTACTCATGCTCTTCTAGTCGCTTCTAGTTCAACTATGAATTCTTTTCGGAGGCCAATTGGGTTTATGTTTTATTGAATTTTTGTATTGACAACTTCTGCGTTCTTAACATACAATTTTGTTTCTTTAGTTGATTTTTTTTTTAATTTTAATTATTTGTGACGACTTCTGTGTTCAAAACAGTGAGCGTGTTCTTTTATTTCTGAGATGGGGTTTAGTTTGGGATCAGTGGTTGTGAGGTTCGGATTGAAATTGGGACGTGATGAAGGTCCTGTTGATTCTATAACTTTGTTTGTGGCGCTCCTTTGTGCTTGCATTCTCATCGGTCATCTTCTAGAGAAGAATAGATGGATGAACGAATCAATAACGGCCCTTTTCATTGTGAGTTGCTCTGTTTATTGTTCATACCTTCATGTTTTATATCGATAGTAAATTCAAATTTACTGCTGGAATTGTGTTGTTATTTGAATATTTGGTTTCTGATTGTGGAAGGCATCAGTTGATTATTTGGCTTTTCTACGTCAGGGACTCTGCACTGGGTTTATTATCCTCGTAACAACTAATGGAAAAAACTCTCACCTTCTTCTATTTAATGAAGAGCTTTTCTTTATTTATGTTCTTCCACCTATCATATTCAATGCTGGGTAAGTTATTCATCTTATGCATTTCTATGGAACTCTCTCTTCCTCCTACTTTTTTATCCCATTGCAATTTGGCAAATATCTGAGAAAATATGATGCATCATTCTTATAATTTTTTGAGGTTTAGGGTTTCTCTGCTGCCCATTTATATATTTTGTTTACATTCTTTCCCCCCTTCTCATCTACACTTGCCAATATATTGAGTTTTAAATTCAGCTGATGCTGAAGTTATAATCAGATGAGCATTCTTAGGTATCCTTTTTTAAGTCTTATGGTTCATTGATTTGCCATGGTTTTTGGTGCCTATTATGGAAAACACTGGCCTTCGGTGGGCAGGTCTGTTATGCTATAATTGAAAAGTAATCTTGCCCATACTAGAGTCATGATTTGAAAGAAACGTTCAAGGTCTTTCATGTAAATGCTTTTTCTTCTCTATATGTACATCTCCATCTGTTTGTAGAATGCATTTAACACCTATGAACATTTTATGTAAACAGATTCCAGGTAAAAAAGAAGCAGTTTTTTCGAAACTTTATGACAATCATGTTATTTGGGGTTTTTGGGACTTTGATATCCTTTATCATCATATCACTCGGTTTGTTCCAAAACTGTCTTTATTTTGTTTTATCTTTTTTATTTATCATGTCTCTAACTTCTCAACTGTTGCTTCAGGCTCAGTGCAGTTATTCCACAAATTAAATATTGATTTCTTGGACGCAGTGGATTATCTAGGTGATCTCTCTCTCTCTTCTCAGAAATTATATGCATTCATCATATATAATTCTGTAACGGTGAAATGCCACACATTCTACATCACCATTAACACATCCAAATAGGGTGCAATCTTTTCTCCTTTTTCATTTTTGGAATTACATAATTTACTATCCCATTTTCATCCAGTACTTTTGACAGTTAGCATCATTATAAGTACTACCTTTTAGCACCATTAAGTGCAATTAGTAAACAACATTACTTTATTCTTTCTTTTGATATGTTGTTATTTGTTTTTGCTTTCCTTTCATTAGCACTGGGGGCAATTTTTTCAGCCACAGATTCTGTTTGCACTCTGCAGGTATATATACTTTCAAGCTCTCCTTCTATTATATATGAAAATAGATAACAAAAATAAAATACTTCACTTGGTTTTATAATTGATTTTGTAGGTCCTCAATCAGGAAGAAACACCTTTGCTTTACAGTCTAGTCTTTGGGGAAGGAGTGGTAAATGATGCCACTTCTGTTGTCCTTTTCAATGCAATTCAAGGATTTGACCTTTCCCACATTAACTCGAGCATTGCTATGCACCTGTTGGGCAATTTCTTATATTTATTTGTTACAAGCACGTTGCTTGGGGTAGCGGTGAGTTACTCTCTCTCTCTCTCTCATGCTTGCAGTTCAATGTTTGTAGCTTTCCTACATCTCTTCAGATCAAATGGAAATTTTACGGGTGAAGCAAATCCATATGATCATAATAGTTTTTATTTTGTAATAAGTGTCTGGAGCACACAAATATAATATACTATATGCATTTAAGAACTAGTGTATCTTATAGTTATAACACTTTTTTTGTACTTGCAGGTTGGATTAGTGAGTGCTTATATCATAAAGAAGCTGTACTTTGGCAGGTATATTAAGGGATAGTAGTAATTTTCCTCAGTTCGTTGGTTAAAAGTGGAGAACAATTCTATCTCTAGTTATAAAATCTTTGGTTTGTTTACCTAGGAATTGTAGCCCATCTTCATTCTTAATCTTTATAATTTTCTCCATTGTTTGATATTGAAAATCTACGCAAGTAATGAATATTTTTTAATATTCTATGATCTACATTATATTTTTGATTTTTGAGTCGAGAATTGTGTATTATGATTATAAAACTGTGGGACAAGTTGGATTTTTTTTATATGTTTTAGAAAATTTATGGTATGGTCAAACTAATTATCAACAATCAGGTTTTCTCTGTTTTTTTTTCTTTCTTATTATTTGTAAACTGAATGGGCTAAACTATGCAAAATTACAGGCACTCTACTGATCGCGAAGTTGCTCTGATGATTCTCATGGCTTATCTTTCATATATTACATCTGAAGTATGATTTCTGTTAATTTTCTAATCATCTCATAAAATGTCTGTTTTTTTCCCTTCAACACGGTGCATCTCACTTTATGCTCTAATGATGGTGTTGTGCAACTTATTTGTCATCCAGTTGTTCAATTTAAGTGCCATTCTCACCATATTCTTCTGTGGGATTGCCATGTCACATTACACCTGGCATAATGTGACTGAAAGTTCAAGAGTCACTACCAAGTAATTCATATTTTTGATACAGTTTTTCCCTGGAAATTGAGACTTGATTAGGTCAAGCTCTTCACCATTGTGAGTCACAGATGGAATGTTAGTGAAATTCATTTTTTTTTTCTGCAGACATGCTTTTGCAACATTGTCATTTATTGCTGAAATTTTTATCTTCCTGTTTGTTGGTATGGACGCCTTGGACATTGAGAAATGGAAATTTGTGAGCAAGAGGTAATCCTAGAAATCTATGCAAGTATAGTTCCTTCAAGTCTCTTGCATTGATATGCTGTCCATTTTTTTTAGTCCCCTCGGTTTTTAAGTTATTGGATAAGCATTTCTTTTCTGCTGAATAATTTGAGGTTTGCAATTTACCGACTGCAAATAGCATTTATTAGTACGATACTTGAATTTTGCAGTCCTGGCACATCACTTGGCGTGAGTTCAATACTTCTTGGGCTAGTATTGGTTGGAAGAGCTGCTTTCGTATTTCCTTTGTCCTTCGTATCCAATTTGACCCGGAAGTCACAAAGTGACAAAATTGGATTAAAGCAGCAGGTAGGGATTTTTTTTTTCTTTTGTTAATTTTCACCCCTCTAAATGCCAAATGAGCTGTTAATTTCACTCAAACAGTTTGTGATATGGTGGGCTGGGCTCATGCGGGGAGCTGTATCCATGGCGCTTGCATATAATCAGGTAAATACTGGATTGAGGTTTGCAAGTCTCGGGTATCTGAAGTCGAGTAATTGCAATATTGTCTCTTTATATTGCAATGCATAACTTATAATCAAAAGTACAAAGGGATTGTAAATTGATTTGATATGGTTGATGTGTTCAATTTTGTATAACAATGTCCTTGCAGTTTACCAAGTCAGGGCATACTCAGTTGCCAGGAAATGCAATCATGATAACCAGCACCATTTCAATTGTTCTTTTCAGTACTGTGGTAAGAGACTTATCAGCTATATTTGTCTATAAAAATGTGCTCATCTTGTTTATATTGAGTGGAAATCACATCCTTCAATCTTTTTAATATAAACCGGCTATGCTACCTAAGGCAATCATCTAGTAGCTTGATATAGCAGTTTGATTGTGAAGTACTGATATTTATTTGCATGGTCGAGGTTCTTTGCTAGTTTTGTGTTGTACTTCAGTGGATGCTAAAGTAGTATCATTAGAGGTTTCATCAGAGTTTCTTTGTGGCTAGGCTTATTGTTTAGTTGAGAAATAGCAGTTTCAAAAGTCAACTAATGGATCATTTTGATGTACCAGAAGCCAACTGGACTGATATTTTATGGTTTGTCTTGTGCAGGTATTTGGATTATTAACCAAGATCCTAATAAAGGTGTTGTTGCCGAAGACACACTCAAGCAATGCAGTGATTTCTGAGCTATCAGATTCATTTGATTCAAAGTCTCTTGCTTTGCCACTTCTTAGTAGTGAAGGGAAAGAGAGAGAATCGGAAGTGAGCAGTGATAATATTCCTCGTCCAACAAGTCTACGCATGCTGCTGTCGACCCCAACTCATACTGTCCATTACTACTGGCGGAGATTTGATGATGCAATCATGCGTCCAGTGTTCGGGGGACGAGGATTTACTCCACATATTCCTGGCTCACCACCAGAAGAGGAACTTCGTTAACAGCAACGAACAGAAAAAAAATATAAAGAGGAAGAAACAACATTACCTTGTAAATATTCAAAATAGATGTAAGATTAAGGAGGTCACGATACTTGAATGTTACATCCACTCAGAATGCTTTTCCCTCTGGCATTTACTTGTGTAGGAGGACCACGTTGCTGTTACGAGGACAATTGGTGTTAACGTTTAGCTGTATATTGGCTAAATATTAATTTTACATACTTTAATAATAAAATATATAATCTATAATAATTGATTTTCTCAAATATAATTGGTATTCAATTTATTTTATAAATATGGATTTAATATGTTCTAGAAATTAAAATTTGCCTTTTTTTTTAATTTACTTATTAATCTGTCAATCATTAGTATTAATTAACTTAAAATAATTTAACAAAAATATAATGAAGAGCATATAAGAAGTTCATTATTACAAATAGAAACTATATGAATGAATATATATATATATATGGAAAGTACACACAAATATGTTGCCCTTGAAAGAAAGCCACAAAGGTGAAGGGTGATGTGGCATTTCGACCGTTGGTCACATTGATTTTTCAAAAGTTCAGCGGGACGCTCCTCATGATTCTATGAGTTCTGACTTTTGAGCTAGTGACACCCACCCGATCCCAAACGTGGCAGCTTCCTATTGGCGGTAAACTCTAGTAGATAGTGAACGGAGCAAGGATGTTTTTGGAAACTCAAAACAAATAATGCTAATTTAATTTAATTTAATTTATAAGCCTTTCAAGCCTCAGTTCTTAAACTCCATCATGTTCCATATGCAACCGAGTTATAACCAGTAACAGATATAAGCATTCCATTGTCGTCTTTCACATCAAGAAACTGCATCAACATATTCTGCTACCTTCTCCAGTTTCTTTGATTTGCTGTTTTTTTTTTTTTTTTGTTATTTTGACTTTCAATTTTCTCTCTTTCATGTACATGGTTATGAAAATTCTTCTATCTTCAAACATGGCTTCTGGTTTTCTTCCCTAATTTTTCCGTATTTGTGGCCCTCTCCTTCCCTTTTCCTTTTTAATTTTGGGATTCCTTCTCGTTTCAGGCAGGTGATTTTGTACCGTTTGTTTTGAA
This sequence comes from Cnidoscolus chayamansa, assembly GCA_948266635.1. Taxonomy (NCBI): domain Eukaryota; kingdom Viridiplantae; phylum Streptophyta; class Magnoliopsida; order Malpighiales; family Euphorbiaceae; genus Cnidoscolus; species Cnidoscolus chayamansa. Next base: position 14,826 of record CAOGCB010268231.1, read on the forward strand.
GATTGAACTTTCCCTCTTTTTTGTTTCAGTCGATGCAATGACTAAACTAACCCTTATGTTTTATCCTCATTCTCCTGCTGGAGATGACTGAAACTGTCTTTTTAAACTCTTTGTCCTCATCAATAAGACCATCACACCAAGCGGCAAGCGGTAACGTTCGTCGTTCTTGTATGCTTGCTACGGATTGTTGTTGATTTTGAGCTTGTGTTCTTTCGTGTTGGTTCAAGAAGAAGAGGAATCAAGAGAAGACATAGAAGATGGTGGAGATTATAAACAAAGATTCGGCTCACTGGTGGTGGTTTGACAGTCACAAATGCTCCCAGCGCTCTCCGTGGCTACAATCCAATCTTGGAGGTGAAAAAGCTTTTCTAATCTATACATCTCTCTTTTTATTTATTTATGCGGTTTTCTTTTTCGTTTTGGTTTTTTTTGCATATCATTATCGATGAGATGAGACACTTTGTCTTGATTCTTTGACCATTGGGAAACTAGGAGTATTTCTGAACAACAAAATTTTTTTGAATTGATTCTTTACCCTACATCTTTTTTGTTTTCTTCCTAAAAAAATCGTTTATTTTCAGTGAAATTATTGTGAGGAGTCGAGTTACAAGTGATTTTTTGGTGGTAGAGACTTAAAGCAAATAGGCTGCAACTTCATGGACTCTTTCCCCTGTTTAATTTCATTATCAAGAATTTATTTCTTTTTAATTTAAAGATATTATTTAATAAATAAATAAAAATATGCAAATTGTTTGTTCTAAACAGTGTGTTTTAGAAACTGTAGTACTTTAAAAAAAAAAAAAAAAGAACAGGATTGTCATGCAGAAAGTTCATTATTGGTGAGAAAGTCCAAGAAATATCAACTTCTCTGTGTGGTTTGGATAAACTCGTGGGGTTTGATTTCATCATGCATTTTTCACTTTTCCTGGGATTTGATCTCTTATAATCCAATGTTCTCTATGATTTATTAATTTACTTAAGAACTTATTACTTTGCATTTCTGGTTAAATGATTGATTTGTGTTGTTTAAAATTTTTCAGAGCTAGAGAAGAAGACAAATGCAATGCTGGAATTGATAGAGGAAGATGCAGATTCTTTTGCTCAACGTGCAGATATGTATTATAAGAGGCGGCCAGAGCTAATTAGCATGGTGGAAGATTTTTACAAGACACATCGATCGTTAGCAGAGCAATACGATCAACTTAAATCTGTCTCTGGAAATCGCCGTATGATAACATTGGGCTCCCCATTTTCAATGAAATATCAACCACAGAAGTTCATGGGTGGGATGGATCAAACCTGCGGCAGCCATTCTGAAACAGACAATTCAGAGGACGCTGCTGAGTCTGAAGTTGAAGATCCTTTACAGGAAGAGGAAACTGAATATGAAGAAGAAATGGGAGAAGTTGAGGAATCTGAACAGAAAATAGAAACTTGTGAAGTTGAAGTTTCAGGTGCAGTCTGTAATGATGAGGTGCTGAAGATGCAGGAAGAAATAGAAAGGCTCAAAGAAGAGAACAGAATTCAGAGGGAACAACTTCTGCGGAAAGATGAAGAGAAGAGAGAGGTTATAAGACAACTCAGTTCAGCTATAGAAATGCTTAAGCTGGAAAATATGCAGCTCAAGAAGCACGTAGCAAGAGGCTCCCCCAAGAAAACGAACCTTTTGGAGTTGAAGAAGTTGAAGGAGGTATTTTCAGGGAAGCTTTTTCTCAATGGGTTTTCACGATCTCGTAGAGCGTTCTAGAGTTCTAGAGGTTGGACCCAAGAAGTAGCTTGTACACACAGTTCATATCTAGGAAAAGTATGTAAAATCACCAACCTCAATTAGGATCATATCTAGGAAAAGTATGTAAAATCACCAACCTCAAGTAGGAAGTATACATACAGTACAGTGTCTTGAACTCTATTTAGGAAGTAAATGTAGGATTAAAAAAGGCTTAGCTGTAACTAAAGATTACAAACTAGAGAAAAGAGCATATATGTATTCTATAAACTATAATTCCATTAATGTCTCAGAATTTTCTGGTTCTAATTTCTTGTAAAATTGATTTCTTAGATACAGAATATAATCAAATTTACAAGCAATCAGAACCAGCAGGATGCTGGAAAACTGTAAGCCGCTAATGGAATTATGGTTTAGGTGAAGATGGTAATGAATAAGCTCAACATATTTAGTGGAAGCAGATCCATAAATGGTTGGCAAGAATGGAATAAAATAAGCACAGTACAAGAAAGAGAATATACAGTTTTAGCATATAAAGTTTTGATCTGTAAGACTGTAATGTTGAAAACCTTGTGCTGATTGTTCTGTCTTCTCAAGGACATTGAAATTTAAGAATGGATGAGAATGCAAATTTATTTATTATATGTGTATATATATATATATTATTTTTTTCAGAAAAGCATCGTCCTACCAAAAGTTACAACAGTGCCAGACACTTTCATACTCACCAAACATCACAAAAGAAATTAACAGAAGATAAAAGAAAAAGTGGAACCACCAGCAACAGTAGTGGAGCTGCCACCACAGTACCTCAAAAAGCAGAAAAATGCATCAAGCCAAACGCCATTAAACCAAGAAAGTAGAGAGCTAGATTTACAGGTGATGAACTTAAAGAAGTAGAAGAAGAATCTGGTAAAGACTCAGGTGGCGACACGGCAAACACAGGCACAGGAGCTGGGTTAATAAGATCTGGATTTGGAGGACTTGGGTTTGAAGGAATATTGGGAAGTGATGATTGAGATGGAGATGGTACCCTAGCTCCAGTAGTAGGCCACACAGGCAGAATGTCTGGTGATAAAGTGGAAGGGGAGGACAAGGGTGCTTGAGGCAAGAATGCAGGTGCTGCTGAGATAGTAGAGGACTGTACGTGTAGTTGAGATGTAAAAGCTGGTGAAGTAAAATAGGCCATGAAAACCATGGAAGTTGTTAAGAAAGACGGAAAGGAAGCCATTAATGATGAGGAAATCAATGAAGCTACTGTGAACTTCAATAAATGTGAAGAGAGAGAGGTAGCATGGAAGATGTTTGAGGAGGTTCGTGAATTAAGGCTTAAAGGGCTATGGTGAGAAGTGGCGGGTGGGGACTGGGGACTATGGCCAAGTCATTTTGGGCATTGATTTGTGAAGACAGTACGGAATATTGGCTATCCGGAATTGTAAACAGGTAGTTTCCATAAAATTCATATATTAATATAATAAATTCACAGAGTTATTTCATTATCCAAGTTTATTTTATATTAATTATTACCTTACACTTACTAATGTGTGTGACATGATTTCAATTTTGAAATATAAAATGCTAATATCAAGCAAAAGCAAAAGAACACATGTTAATATAGTGAATAGTGATTGGTTGGATTGAATCTAAAAATATTCAATCCCTCATCATCCTTTATCATATTTAATTTTACAGAAATCATTTACCATCTCAAAATTTATATTTATGACGTTTATTTAAAAAAAATTAATTAATTAATTAAATTGTAAGGGTGATATTCACTTATTTTTACATTCTATGAATTAATTTACCGGTAATTTAAAATTGAAAATAAAAATAAAAAATAAAATAAAATAATTATAAAGTTAAAAGATTGAGGTGTATTGAAAATGAGAAACACCTTAGAAAATAAAAATATATGAATTTTGTTAACAAACCAACTTCAAATATTAACTTAAAAACTCCATTGCATTAAAAATTACTTATTTTTTAAGTCTGAAATAATTTTATATCTAATTT
>CAOGCB010268327.1:0-16335 GCA_948266635.1 Cnidoscolus chayamansa
TATATGGGGCATATAGTTTTAATCCTAACTGATGTGGATTCAACACCTATAAAACTACATCAATATCTATTAACATTCCATACAACACTGAGTAACTGCAACTACCTTGTGATGGCTTTCCAATTGCGGCACTGAACGACAATTATATTGAAGTTGAGCCAATCGAAAAAGGTGATAACGCTGCTGAAGTGCTGCTCTAAAGTAGTTGTAGATGCTGCATATTCAATAATCTGCTATGAGTATTTCCTAGAGTATGATATTGAATACAATCAACATCAACATACTAATAATAATAAAGAAAAGCCCACAGATGATCATCCATGATAATAAACTGACTATTCAGCTTAAATATTGAGTTGAAAAATATATAGAAAGCTGCAAAAATGATCCGAACATGCGCAACCCCAGTAATGATCGAACATCAACTACCTCTTATCAACCTTGTTCTAACGGTTCAACATAACTCAACCTTTCACTGGATCAAACAATAAAACATGAAGCTCTAAGATGAATAGAAAGATAAGAGAATCTCGACAGCTATTAAACAAATAGTGACAAAAATATATGATTATTGACGCAACGTAAAGTATAATAGTAAAGAAATCAAAACATTTGCAACTTTTTTCAATAATAGCCCATAATTTATTTCAATCATAGCCATTTGATTTCAATTAGTTAAAATTAATATTTTATTACTTGATACATAAAAATTTAATAGCTATTTTACTTGGTATATTTTTTTTGGAAAAAAAATCCCTCCACCATCTCTTCTTTTCTTCCTTCCGCCTACCATTTCCCTCCTTACTCCTGCTACCCACCCTCACCAATTAATACATATGCACATCCACCCATATATCAATTCTTAGTTTTAGAGGTATGTGCTATTATTGTTGTTAGTATTAATATTTTTATATGATTTCTAATTTTTTTAAATAAAAAATGATCTATGAATATTTTTTTTAAAATATATGAGGGAAGAGAGGGGAAGTTGTAATAACATTAATTTTGACTAATTTAGATATAAAAAAATAATTAATTGGCTAAAATTGACACAAACCTTTAAAGGTGAGCTAAAATTGATAGGACAAATAGCTATAATTGAAAATTGACAAAAAAAAGATTGGGTTGTTTTCACCATTTGGCCTATACAATTATTTATCAAGTAACAGAAATTCAGTTCTTTTGCAATGTATGACTACGTTGCTAAAGCTTACCTTCTCTTGCATTTATTTGCTTTTGGAAAACTTAATGATCTTATGATGCTACACAGCAGCAGAAGATACATCATAGGCCTAACTGCGTAAGCAAGAAAACTCCTCTGGCCACTTGCTTAAAACTCAGTTTGTTCCATAAATAATATGTCTCTTAGGTACATCTACTGTTACCAAAATCGTAAGAAAACAAAGGAAAAGTGATGTTTTTTACCTTAACCTATGTCTGTTGCAGGAAGTGAAGAATGTAACAAGAACACATATAATGTTTTTAAGGGACCGGAAGACCTGTAAAGCAATTCAAAAAGTAGGTTTCAACTGAAGATAGAAATTTGACATGAAAATGTATCACATAATAATGCATGGTATAAGACAAACCTTTGAGAAGAGATCATTCCAAACAGAATGCCAAAATGACATATCGGATGAGCTGGGCTTTACTTGAACAACACGAAAAGCCAGGCCCTTCGAATTGGTAAATATAACGAAGGCTCTTGCAAGCAAATTATAGATGTTCACTAATATAGAAGAGACATATTTTGCCAAATGAAGACACCCTTGAGAAGGAATTACAAGCAATTCCCATATAATATCCAAGAGACAAGAAATGAATGTGCCTGAAGGCAAGAAAAAGGTCAAAAATTATATTCATATTCAGAAAAAAAGAACTCAATCAATTTTTTTGTTTAAACCATCCAGTAGCCGAAGCACACTAATTCGACTACTCTGGATTCGGACCAGGCAGGCCCTTTAAGACTCCCTCCAAAATTTTTAAAGGTGCTACATACCAGAGTTTATAATGAAAAGAAGTGGGAAACACTAGTTTAGTCATGAAATAATATTGAGAGAAACAAATTTACCTAAATGCAAAATAAATGAATATAGAAGCTCCAATGGTGACAATAAAACATCAGCCAAGACCAATAAGCCGTCACTTAAGGGCTGCACTACAACCCCTGCAATCATGCAGGATTTATCTCCTATTTCAGTGAAAGTGCTCCATATTGGCACCATCAATCCTACCAGATGCTCAAGTGGGTGAACCAGGAGCCTTGTAAGCCTTGTAAGCAGCAACAAAAGTAGCTTCATTGCTTGGGTTTTCATTAGAAACAACCGAACTCCTTTCTCAAAAATATGTAGGAACATCATCGTACCAAGATACCTGATTCTCGAAATCATATCACATGCTTCAATCCACTTAAATGGCCAAGAAAGGTGTGATACAGCAGCCTTCAAGAGTGGCACATTCTTGTAGAGATCATAAAACCCAATAATCACAGTTATGGATGAGATTACTGCATATAAGATTCTCAATAGAGGGCGCATCCAGGGACGATATACTTTATTAAAAAATGGATAGGATTGAAGAAAGATGACCCAAGAGGGAAGGCCTGCCTCAAGTAAAGTAAGAAGCTTCAAATCAGAGGTAATAATTTGGTTTAATTTAAATGGAAGATTTCTGTCATTGAACCCTAATAGCAGAAATGTATCCTTGTATTCCATAGGCTCAAAGTTAGCATCCTCCCGTAAATTTTCTTTTCTTTTCCCCTGCCTCAGCACTTCCACTTGGTTATCCATACAAAACTTATCATTGGTCTCAATGGGGCATTCCCTAACATCAAAGAACACATCTTCAGAAAATACTTCAGCTTGAGATACATTAAACCGCAAGTCTTTAGAAGCAACTGTAATTCCCAAAGAAGAAGGAAAAGGAGCTTTGTAACATAAAAAAATTAGAATGCTCCACAATGCCTGTGCTTCGGTTCGAGTGCTTGAGAACCACAATGAAATACAACTCATTGCTTGACCAATGCTATTGAATTCCCATTTTCTCAGTAATTTCACTTCTAAAGCCAGGGATGTATCTGTCTGTAGAAAACATATACTATTGAAGAAAAGGTAACATGAATGGTAATAAGACATGAAAGGTTGAAAAGATAAGCATCCAACGTTCACAATGCAGAGTTTTGAAATTACAAATTCCTTGCGTGCATTCATACCTGAAGCTCGTTTAAATAGTTGATACCCCGTACATCTTTCCATGCAACTTCAAACACTAAAAATCCATGCAAGGCTTTGTACAAATTCATCATAGAAAATGGAGCTCTTTCACTAACGCTAGCCATGCTAACATTGGGCAACCAATTAAACATTTTCTTCTTTTCATGGCTGGAGGATTGGTATGCTAAACTTGGCCACCTCCGCAAAGCTTTAGTATTTTTAAAAGGTGATACTCTGCACTGTGGATGTCATGGGAAAGTATAATGTATTAAATCCAATAAAGTAATAAATTAAACAATTGTCGCGATGCATTGAAAAGTAGTAACCTTGGCGATCATTAACTCCCTTAAGCGTTTTGTTTTTGAATGGTTGCTTTTCCACCATGACTGATTGTCAACCAGGATAAGAAATTTATGGCTAGTGGGAACAAAATATAGGAAAGCCCGTGATAGATATGACTTTATATCCCTAAAACAAAGAACGTTATTAAATATTAAATTATGTATATGATGGATCTAAGTTCAGTATCTCTTGATTCTACGTTCATGGTTGAAAAGTTATCATATGGAATATATGTTTTAGCCTTTTGAAATCTACTCTCACAAAAAGTCATCGAAAGATAGCTTCTTGATGAAATAATTAACAAATGAAATTCAATCCTTAAGAATTGCACTTGAGGATTGATTATAATTCACAACCTTCTCAACCAATGAGAATCATAATCTAGTCAACTTCTGTCCTTTCTAGGATGGATTACAAATAACCATCAACACTAGTAACGATAATAAAACCATGAAAAATTCTTACCCAATCTGCAAACTCGTCAGAGGATAGAGATCAGGACAAGAATCCATTTTATCATGCTCTGTTCGTTGATTATTAAAACCTTCAATCTTCTCCTAGCCTCCAAAGTCCAAAGAAATCAACTTCCGATGCCAAACACCAAGCAGTTTTCCTTGCAAAATCCAACAAAGAATTTCAAAATCAGCAATAAACATCAAATTCAAACAAAATAGAAAGCTAACGTGAAGGCCCATCTCTACCCATTAGAAAAATGAAACACAAAAAGAAGAATCAGAAAATTGGTGACGCTAACCTCCCATTTGTCTGGTTCCTTGCAAATTGTGAATGAATGAAGATGATAAGAACAGAAGAAGAGCGGTCGAGCTTCGACGTATAGGCCATAGTTGGCAGTTATATCGTCTCCCCACATAAAAATCGGACCGAGATTTTGGCTCTGCAACGCAAACGTTGGCGGCAAAGCAACGGTGATGACCAAAAGCCAATTCCTAAAATTTAGCTTCAAGATTCTTTATCAGCTAACCCCTGAATTCCTCATTTTATGCCAATTTTATTGTCTGAATTTCAAAAAACATGTAATAATAAAATATATAAATTTACTTTTTTTATGTTGTTTAAAATTCATATTTATTTAATTTATTATTTTTTTAATTTATCTAATATCATTAAAATTTTAAAAAAATAATATACTTTATTTAAAATAATTTATTTTTATTTAATTATAAAATAATTTAATTAATTTTTTAATACAATAATAAATTTAAAAAAAAAACACACACACACACACAAAAATAAAAATATATTAATTTGTATAGTTTGAGGCAAAGTGTTTATAATAAAAAAAATACTAATATAATAATAAGTATCTATCAATCATATATATTATAATTTTAAGTAAAATGACATTTATCATTTAATTAATTAAATATAAATATTTTTAAACATAGAAAATATTTATTTATTCATAAAATATATGTGATAAAATAAAATAATATAGAGTATTTAATATAATTTTAAAAATATAAAAATTAATTAATTAATTTACTATATCAAATTTTTTTATATATAAATTAAATATTATATTTTAAAATGTAATATATTTAATAAACAACAATTTATATTATTCAATAAAAAAATAAATTTAAATTAGAAAATTCGTAACCGTTGAAGTTGGATAAGGAAGAATCTAATTCAAATTCAATTACCAATAAAATCCAACGGTACATATCGGACTCGCCCACGTTTTCAAAAAGCAGCGATACACGACCTCCCATTTCTTCAATCATTATTAACCGTCCGATTCACTCTCAATCACATCCAACCGTCAACTTTGCTTTTCGATCCTTTTTATAGCCAGAAAATCCCCGGTTCCTAATTCCCGGATTCCAAACCTTTATCAAATTCACATCATTCACGCGCCTTATTCCCCCAACTCGCACTCGTACACAAAACAGTAAAACTCGCCGCATTAATACGACAACGCATCATTGAGGGCGCTTTGGAGAATTCACATGTGGATCTTTGTTCGTACAAAATCGAAGCATTGCAGCGAATAAAGATCCCCGCGAGTGTTAAAAAAAACGTTTTTTTTTAATTATTTTATTTTATTAATTAATTGCGTACATAAAACGCTATGTATTCTTGTAGACGGTGTGACGTTTTCAGAGTATCTGTGCGCTTATTTCTATTGGCAGGAGGCCCTAAGGATCTCGCGGAGAGAGCAGAGAAGGGGGGAAACACTCGTAAGCTGATTAAATATGTCGGCTGCAACCGGTGGTGGTGCTGGTGTCGGTGTTCCGGAGGAGGACAAGAAGCCTATGGATCAGTCCGCTCACATTAATCTCAAAGTCAAGGGCCAGGTATGCATGCAAGGATGAAAACTTTTATGGGTTTTATTTGTGTTTGCTTGTTGTTTGATCGGATGTCTGTTTGGTCTTTGTTATTGTGTAAGATCTGTTGCATGCAGTGGGATTTAGTGTTGGAAATTGTTTTCTAATGATAGCAATTTTTTGTTGGCAGAACAGGAAGTAGTTCTTTTTGTATGATGAAATAATCGTTAAATTAGAGGTGTTTATTAGTATTAGATTACTAATATTTAAAGTGTTTGATTAATTGACATGACGGGTTTCTTAGTAAGTGTAGCTTAATATAGTATGAAAACTACACAATCAATGACTAAAATTTGTGTCTTTCTGTGTGGAGTTGCAATTTTTGTTGGTTCTGTCCTGGTATGTTAGATTTTGTTAACAAAATTCATTCTTTAATTCTAATTCTACTTTCGCACGATCACAAAACCTTACCCTTTTATCTGCATGTGCTGTCATCTAGGAATGGAGCAAATAGATTGCTTGTTAAAGTTAATATTCTGTGCATGGGCTAGTAGCAAAATTGGAACTGCTATTGATTTCTGTTTTTTTTTTTTTGGTGAATTGATTTCTGCTTGAAATAGATCACTTATTGCAATATAGACCACTAAAAGTTGTAGGAAGGGTATTGCAACGAGTAATCTATTTAACATTTTCTTTTTTGTTTAGTTGTTTCACTGGGGAAGATGAAGTCTGTCTTTCTGTCTGTCTGAGGCCTCCCTCCTATTATGTATCAGTGCATGAATTGTCATAAGCTTTTAGGAATGTGGATATGCAAATGGCTTTTTTCTGTGCTTATCAGCTACTGTGGTTACTATTTACATTTTTATTAGGATTGCAGCCAATATTTATCATTACAAAATGTATAGGCTAAGCTGTGTATAGCTTTGTATTATGCATGCACACAATTCATTAATATTGGATCTCTTACCAAATTGATGCCCTTCAATTTATTTAGCAATTCGTTTGATTCTAGGATGGGAACGAGGTGTTCTTCAGGATTAAGCGAAGCACCCAGCTGCGCAAGCTAATGACTGCTTACTGTGATAGGCAGTCGGTAGAGTTTAACTCCATAGCATTTTTATTTGATGGGCGCAGACTGCGGGGAGAACAGACTCCTGATGAGGTAAAGTTAAATTCTACTATACAATTTGTTTGTTTCTTTATGGTAATACAAAAGCAACTAGCATGAGATTTGCTGTTTATAAATTTCTTTTTTGAACTTTTTTGGGGTACAGCTTGAGATGGAAGATGGAGATGAAATAGATGCAATGCTGCATCAAACCGGAGGCGGATATGTATACCCTTGAGTGGCTGTTGCGACCAAATGGATACAGATATTGTCTTAATCTATATAAAGGCTAATGTAAATGAGATTGAAACTGATGGAGACGTGAACAAGTTTTGTGTTTTCTATTTAAAATATATTCTGATAAGTTATTCTGTATCAGTTTGGTTTTTAACATATTTTTGCTTTATGGAATTGCAGTATTTATTTAAAATTCGCTTCCCAATTATTGATTTTTGCAAGTGGGTCACAATTGACATCGATTTGAACGATGTCGTGCAAGGAACATCCTAGTTTGAAACTTGTCCTGCAGATAGTCAACTAATTTTAATAGTAAAATACTTTCAGGAGCTATACATGCAACTTTGTTGTCTTCTCATATGCTCGAATCAATGGATAGTATACGTAGGGCCTTAAAGGCCCAACTCGGACTTACAATCATTGTACTCAGTCAAAAAGCAAATATCAATATTACAGGTGAACAAATGTGCTGATGTTGATATTCTTCTTTACACAAAAATAGAACATGAAACAAGATCATTTCTATTTTTTCTGAAACGAATTTCTCCAAGAAACCTGACAAACAATCTAACCCTGTAAAAGAAGATAAAAAAAATAAATAAAATTACGCCTTTTCTGTCGACAAATTGAAGGAGCATTCTTGAACCTTTCAAGCCGGCAACTGGAGCTTCTTGTTGTTTTTCCAGCTGCATGTGAAAATATAAAACGAGTGAATTCCTACATCAATAGCATGCAAATAACTTGGAAAAGTGACACTACCTCTGAAAGTAATAATAGAAGAAGTCGGCATAAAGCAATGTTTGCACAAGCCCAGATATCCAAGCTGCAAGCAAGTCAGCATCCGCGTCAAGATTATATCCAAAGAAAAAAGGACATGAAAATGAGAGTACTTTTTTTAAACAAAAAAGGGAAAAAACCACAAGGCACTCAGAGAATAACAAATGAAACCTTGGTGTACAATTTGTATTTAATTATTGTAGCATTGCCTTAAACAATGGGTGAAAAAAAAAAGTCTATATATGAGTCGGAATTGCTTTCCAAATTGATAATGCAAGTATCATAGCTGACCTGAGGATATTATACGAGCAACAGGGACACACAATGAAGACGATAAACAAGGATTTTCGATGTTAAATTTACTACGAAGATGTAAATGACAATCTATGAGCGATTCATCCCTATGTTTATTTTTCATGTGAACCAATCCAGAGTACCAGAATAGGTCAGGAATACAAGTAATGATTCAAGAACACCCAAAAAACCCATGAGATACCTTAAAGATCATGTGAAAAAGAAGCATATAGTAATTCATAAATTGGCACTAAATAACCTTGAAGCCTAGGTGCAAAAGAGAAACATTTTGCTCGAAAATTCAAAATCAACACAAGAAATCCATAGACAATAAATCTGTACTCAATGCTCTATTATTCTGAATTTAACCAGCCTGTGTACATGTAGGCGCTGGTAAACAGGGAAAAAAGATTTGTTAGTTATCATCAACTAATGAGGATTATAATATTCAGGCAGAACATAGTTGGAGCATAATCATCTTATTAGAAGCTTCTTTTTCCCCACTTTTTTTTTAATTTGCAATTGAAAACATCGAAACACCTACCTAGTCCTTGCTTCTCTCTTGTTTTAGTTTAAGTGGAAGAATTAAACCAACATCAACCTCACATCACTAACGTAGACTAAATAACATTAAGTGAACAGAATCTATTGATGTTGGCAGTGAAAAATAAAGCTGCATGCTTCACTACCTACCATGATAAAGGTACTAGATCTAGTGCTAGAATGATAGTTTAACCTCAGTCCTCAAGCATGCAGCATCCCTTTCGCAAGTACGATTAATTGTTATATATAAAAGAACTTCCTTTTTTGGACTAATTTGAAAAACTACATGATCTAGAACCATCATGCTAGCCTCAACTCATAATTGGGAAATGCAAGATGAATACTCAACTCAGATTTGTTTCTGATAGCCATTCCCATATGCATGCAATTAAACCAGTGAGCATTATCATGTGCACGACCAAAGGAACTTCAGAAATATATGATGGTGGAAAAAAAAATATAGTGGCAATTACACAAATACCAACAAAGGGTCCTAACATTTGTCTATGCACTACATGGATTTCCATGTATGTATGAGAGTTAGACAAAGAGAGATAGAAAGAGTGAGAGCGAAAAAACACACAAGCACATGTGGAAAGTTAGAAAGAGAGTTCATACTTATCCAATGGATATAGTGTGGCTCAGTGAAGTAGCGATAAATCCAGTTAAGAATGTATAGAGATCGGTATGCACTGCAATGAGAAAGGAAAAAAATATGAATAAGTTGCATATGAACTTTTTTCTTAAGCTTATGATATTTAGAATAAAGCAACTTGACAATTAATCACATACGTGCATGTTTAATCACATGAAACATAAGGTAATTTTAGGATCAAGAACATATTTTACTACAGAACTTCAAAAAATTTTCAAGGAAGCAACAGATTGTAATCTTGGTTATGTGATATAATTTTTATATCTATTTCCCCCCACTATTTTATATTTGAAGGAGTTGTGAGACCATAACTGGCTGGAATTAAAAATACATACAAATCCCATAAAGGTACTTGCGTTATTTGAAAATAGAAAAAGTAGAGATTTACAAGAAGTATGAACTGGCAAATACTGAGGAGCAAAATCATGTGTTTTTTAGCATCAAAAGAAGCCATCTCAATAACAAATGCACGATACTTCAATAAGCAGTAATGGAAGATTCAGGATTTAGCATTAATAATTCACTAGTTCTGAACTGGTAGCTTACCCAAGAAGAAATACATATTGCCCTGTCAAGTTGTCGATGTTTCTTGTTCTTTGTAACAGCACAAGCTGAGGAAGTATGGCAACAGCCTCTAAATATATGGAAAATGTCCACATCACCTAATCAATTTTGTTGTAAAGCATAAGAAAGTGAAAACAGGGAAAGGAGGCAAAGCTACCTTTCTCATTTGAAGTTAAATATTTTAACATTTAGTCAAGTAGGTTAAAAAGAGACTGTAAAATGGTATTCACAGGTATCCCTGGAAAAGGAAATGATGAAAAAAGTAAAATATGATGCAGGCATACCTCCTTAAATGTCAACCTCTCGTTAACAATAAGGGCCAAGACTAAGCAAGGCAGTAAAAGGAAATAATGGCGGAAAGTGTCCTGAGCTTTATCATAGGACCTATTGACAATCTTGTGGTTCCTCATGTACCAAACAATTGAAAATGAACTTCCTAAGAATATTAGCTTCATGATAGTATTATAGAAGGATATGAAATCCATAAATATATCTAAATAGCGAGTAGCAAAAACGATAGCATAGAGTTCTTGAGTCTTCAAAGAAATGCCTGCATAAAAAATAGCACATTCACATTTTTTAAAAATACATATATAAAACAAAATACCACAGATTGTAATAAAAATGAAATTTAAACAAAAAACAACTACTAAATATGTACCCAACAAGCAGTTGTTAAACTTAGAGAGAGTATCAAGTATATTAAGCATTAATTCATTCTGTACAGGTTAATATAAATGACTGAATTACTTTACACATCAAAATGACTAAGCCAATTTGATATTATAATCCAACCACTTATATTCACCCTTTTATTCTTATTCATTTTCGATCTAAGATTCATATTCTCAGCACTCCCCCTCTTAAGTGCAATCACATAGTTAGCACTTGACAATTAATTTTTTTAAAACTCAATATGGGCCCAATTATACTTATGGGCGGTTGAAATCCACAATCCAAATCAGACTCTGATACTATGTTAAACTTGGAGAGAGTGTTGAGCATACTAAGTATTAATTCATTTTGTATAGGTTAATATAAATAACTGAATTGCTTTACACCAATTTGATGTTATAACTCAACCAATTATATTCACCCTTTTATTCTTATTCATTTCTGATGTGAGATTTATATTCTCAAAAGTAGTATAGGACTGGTTTTCATCAAGATTCAACAAGCATGTCAGGTGGTTATTCACACGACATGACGGAGAAACTTTGCTGAAAAAGCAATTTCACTCAGAAAAAGAATGAAAGATGTTGTCATTCAACAATCTTGGAATAGAAAACATACTGAACAAAATGGAGATCGTTAGATTTAGCATGTATTTATAACTTGGTGTTGGACCATCTCAAAAAGTGTAAGGGCGTTCCCGAATCCTTGTAAAGTTAAGGGAGGGACATATAGACGTATTTAGATTATCAGAAGAAGTTTCAAGGCACAAAAACACTTTTGCAGCATTTCAATTTTTTACTGTAGCTTATTAACATCTATGCGAAGGAGTTGCCAATAAATCACGGATTTGGGTAGAATTGAATCAAACGACATTAAACATCCACAACTTCATTTCTTTTATGTCTCCGTGTGCATTATGAAATTGATGAAGCCAGAAATTTCTTAAATTCCCTTGTGATTCTGGGTTTTAAAGCAGTGGCTGTGCCTGGTGATTTTGTAGATGTGCCAGAACCAATGAGCTTAAGCGTAGAAACAATCAAACAGACCCCTCAAGTGGGCAGCCTTAACTTAAGCTTCTAGCTTCTAAAAATGCTTTCTCATCTCCCACTATGCATAACAAGCAAATTAACCATCTAATCAAACTCAGACATATACCATTTCCCACATATATACACATGTAAAAAAAAATAATCGAAATCTCATATCCCTTTGTAAACTAAAAATTTCATGTTTAGATCTCATATCCCGTTTCAAACTAAAAATTTCATTTTTTTTTCCAAACATTTTACACAAATACACAGAGAAAACAGAAGGAGAGGGAGTAGCATACCAGCGCAGGATTTGATGGTGTGGATCTTGAGAAGCAAGACGAGAACGCTGGCAAGGTGAGTCATATCACCTGCTAATCTGAATATATTCATCTTAGATATCTATCCAATACTAATCTTTCAAAATGGAAGAAATGAAATAAAATAACATAAAAAATCCCAAATCAATAAGAAATTCTGCAAGGGTTAGGTTTGTTTCGATAATTTTCTGGGTTAGGATCGCAATCTTGGAGAGGAGCAGAAGGAAGTTTCTTGTAGAGAAAACTGTCGGGTGGATTCGCACCACTCTTCCCTCTCAGAACTCGCAAGCCCTCGCTCATCGCATGTGGCCGTGGGCGCTTTTTTTTTTTTTCTTTTATCAAATAACACTAACCCATATTTTTTACCCTAAGTAGATTTTACTATGTAGCGAATTAAAATAATTTCTCTCTCACTTCAAGGGCTTCTACACTCCGGCATGATAAAATTATAGAGAGATAAATTACGATAAATCAGCGGTAATCAAGTGGGAGATCTTTAACTTGATGTCTACAAAAAGCCCATCCACATAGGTGAAACTCTCGCACTGCGGCTGCCGAGGCTCAAACCTTGGACTTTGTACCAATTCTGCCATTTACTTACCCACTGAGCTAAGCCCGTGTAGGCTCTCCCTCTTACTTTATATCAGAGTTATGTAGCTGTTTAGGAATCAAATAAATGAATCAAATTATTTATAAATTATTTAAAATTCAGCTTAATAAAAATTTAATTAGGTTTAATTAATTTTTTAAAATAATAAAATTTGAATTTATTTTTTAAACTATTTTAGTAAACGAGTCGAGTTTAATATTATCGATATTGATTTGAGTTTTCTATGGCACCAGATAAAGAGAAATTAACACCAAAGCACAAGACAACACCGAATAAAAAGAATCAACTCACAAGATCAAAACGATGTAGATTTTTTTGTTAAAACACACAATTTGTATTTAGAATATGGTAGAAACATAAGTCATGATTTTCTTCTACTTTCTTCTATTTCCTCCCTATCAATTGTATAAATAGACTACATTTATGTGAATAATACCAGTTCAATTTCATTTTCTTAATATCACAATTTTAGCATGGTATCAAAGCATTTTTTGCTCCTGTGTAACCGTCTCTTTACTACCCAAATCTACGTTAGACCCCAAACCCTAGCCCAAATCAATCCATCACACCTAAAATGAATGATACAGAAACTCTTACCAGTGATAAGATATTGCGACTGTTGCACTCTGATAATCCAAATCTTCGTCTTGTCACTTCACCTCTATTAGGCAACAATTACCAAACCTAGAGCATATCAATGGTAATTGCATTAAAAGAAAAAGATAAGCTCAGATTCATAAATGGCAAATGTAAAATGCCAAATCCTAAGGATTCAGCATATGAAGATTGGCAAGAAAAGCTGATAACATGGTAATACCTTAGATCTTAAATGCTCTTACTAAAGATTTAGCTGATGTGTTTATCTATGCTACAAATGCATGTGAATTAAGGAAAGTAATCAAAGATAGAATTGAAGAATCCAATAGACCACTCCTATATCATTTAATGAAAGAAATTAATAACATGAATCAAAGAGATGACACTCTTATGGTATATTACACCTAACTCAAGACGTTGTGGGATCAATATGCATGTCTAGAACCAATTTCTGCCTGTGAATGTGGTACTTCAAAACTGTTTATTGAAATAAAAAATTGAGTTGCATGTGAAAGTTGGCTCCTAGGTACATCGGGCCTTATGAAATAATACAAAAATTGAGTGATGTCACCTACAAGCTAGAGTTACTTTCTTCCATAGAGAGGATTCATCCCGTTTTCCACGTGTCTATGCTGAGAAAGCACGTGTCATATCTTAGCAATATACTCAGAGAGCCCGAGTTTGATATTGCAAATAATTTCACGTATGTTGAGCAACCTGTCAAGATTCTGGACATGCATATCGAGAAATTACGTAATAAGGAGATATAGATGGTTAAAGTACTATGGAATCACCACAATATTGACGAATGTACTTAAAAAACCAGGGAATCCATGATTCAACAGTACCCCCACATGTTTCACCACTGAGAGTTAGAATAGAAAGTACTTCCCCTACATGTAATGTAAATGATGTAAAGACATTATGTTATGAATACGAGATGACGTTATGTTCTGTGTTATGTATAAGTCATGATGTTATGTACGATGATATGTGAGATGTATGTTCCATGACTTTGTACTATGTTATATGTAAGTATGTAAGTATGTAACACCCGATACATTTTCCACATTAGATTTTGAATTCTCGATTGGAATATTCAAAAACTGGGCCGAAATTGTGATTAAGGACTAAAATGCAAAGTTATGAAAGTCAAAGCACCAAAATGTAAAACGTAGGGACTATAATGAAAAGAAGGAAAAGTTGAGAGACTAAAGTAAAATTTAGCTAGCGCTAACCTGAAAAATCAGGTTCAGCCACTGAACTCAAAGGTTCAGTTGCCGAACCCAGTGTGCCTCATCTACTATAAAAGGTAGAGACAGCCGAACTATGGAGGATTTTTTGGCAATTCCTCTCCATTTCCTCTCAATTCACAGAAACCTCTAAGCCCCTAAAACCTAGGCAAGGATCAAAGAATGTTAACAAGAATTGAACCAAGTTGAAATTAAGAAACAAGTAAGAAAAGCATAAGGAAGCAAAAGAAGGTTAAGGGAAAGGACTTGGAGGAGTTGAACCGAGGTACCAGTGGGATTGAGGCTTCAGATTCTAGGTTAGTTTAACATATAATTGGTTAGAAATGATGGAAAATGAGGCATGCAAAGGAAACTAGGTTAAAATGAAGGAAGTTGATGAAAATGTCTAAAGGAACCAAATGATGAACACAAGATGCAATTATGCACACTTGAATATGTTAAATGATGTTAGAAGACATGTTAGAAATGATAAAATGCAATGCATGTGCAAGAAAATAAAGAAATCAAATGTTAGGTTATGTAAAATCTATGAAAATGGAAAATGCATGAAATAATGGAATTGGATATTGCATGTTAATAAAATGTTGGTAGCTTGGTTGTACTTGATGAATGTGATTGTTTATATATGTTTTGAGTTGAATTTGGCAGGTTTTGGGCATGTTATAGAGGCTAAAACCCAGGTTTTGGCCACTGTCAAAATTCAAGTTCAGCGGCAAGTGAGTCTTTCGTCTCTGTAAGGGGACCTTCGGCCGCCGAACCTTTCGTCGAAAGTCCTCCGTATAACAATTTTTTAACTAAATTGCTTAGATTAAGTATGTAATATTTATGTAATGATTTATGGGGATTTAAAGGATGTTTTTAAATATGTTTTAAGTCCATATTGAGTCTCTAATTCGAAGTCCAGAATACTAAATTGGACCCTAAAGTTCAAGAACATGAGTGACGAATCAAGGATTCATCAAGTACGCTAAGGTTTCCAGGTGAGTGAATATAAACTCTTTTATGATACAAAAAATGTCATTGATATTTTTAGCGTGCTCACTCATCATAATGCCTAGGTTGATATATTAGATGCACAATATATGTTGCACTACATTATTTATGATCTATAGCCGGTAATATTGAGTGATCCAGAAGTTTTCCATGTTTATGTTATGTCCTATGGAGAGATCCCTTAAAAGATCCCTTGGTATATCCCTCAGATGTAACACGTTGAAATCTTAAGATTTTTTTGAGTTTCATATGTTATGTTATGTATATAGTAAGTTCATAACTGACCAAAAGGAGTTCTTGTGGTGCATATGAGTACCTGAGAGAAGTAGCTAGCTCATAAGGTATTAAGGTGGTTCTAAGAAGATGGCTTGCCAATTAGAACCGACCTAGGGATTTCTAGTGACAATATTACCTTATATGAAATGTTTAAAGTGATGCATTACACGATCATGAAACTATGCTTTATGTAATATTTTTATGTATCTTCTCACTATGTTATTTAAATAGCTTGTCCCTTTTGTATCCCTCGCCCATCCCTTCTCCCCATTCCGGTTTTCACAGGTCATGTAGGAAGAACGAAAGTAACAGGGTAGGGTGCACATGTCCCGCTGGTGATGATGTTATTTGCCCTTAGGATATATAAATCTGTCAAAGAATATGTTTTAAAATCTCATGTATATATGTTAATGTTTATGTTAAGATTTTGGTACATATGTTTATATCCACCATGTTTATGTGTACAGGTATAATGTAAGACACATGTACTAGGAAAATTAAGTATTCCATATATTAATGTTGTACCAAAATTTTTAATTATGCATGAGATTATATGTTAATGT